>APFE031642181.1:34483-65780 GCA_000404065.3 Pinus taeda
CATGGGAGCAGTGTTGACACAGCACGGTAAACCCATATGTTATCATTCTGAGACTTTTAATCTTGCAGTAGTTAACTATCCTACATATGATAAAGAATTGTATGCATTAGTTCAGAGTGTGAAAAGTTGGAAACATTACTTAATGGGCAAAGAGACAGTAATACAACTGATCATCAACCACTTCAATATCTACACTCCCAAACTAAGTTGCAGCAATCAAGACATTATAGATGGATGGGTTTTCTACAACAGTTTCATCTAGTCACCAGATATAAAAAGGGCATACACCAAAAAGTTGCAGACATGTTATCTAGACCCATTATAAATGCATCTACCATACTTAAGCATAATTTTGTGCTACATGAAAGGCACATAGAACAATATGCTTAGGATATGGACTTTAAAGATGTATATGCAAATTTGAGTCAAGGAAAAAAGGTAGAGGAATTGGAATATCATGTGAAGGACTGACTCTTATATCATTGTGGGAAACTCTGCATTCCACAACTCGAGAGAGTAAAGATAATTAGAGAGGCACACACTTCTCTGATGTCAAGTCACTTTGGGGTAATTAAAACAGTTGCACAGCAACAAAGATTTTGTTATTGGTTGAAAATGAATGAGACAGTTTCTAGATATGTAAGAGGGTGTACTATGTGTGCTAAAAGCAAGCCCATCAATAGAAAACTAGGCTTTTACACTCCTTCACCAGTTCCTTCTCACCCTTGGGAAAGTGTTTCCATGGATTTTGTTGGAGGACTGCCTAAATCTAGGAAAGGTCATGATTATCTTTATGTGGTTGTGGATAGGTTCAACAAAATGTGTATTTTGATACCCTGTAATAAACAGATTATAGTTGAACAAACTACAAAATTATTCTTTGAACATGTATGGGTTCATTTTGGATTACCCACTTCGATTGTATCTGATCGAGACACCTGATTTGTGGGGAAGTTTTGGTTAACTCTGTGGGAACTGATGGACACCCAACTGAAAAAAAGCACAACTTTTCATCCACAAATCGATGGCCAAACAGAATTAGTTAATAGGACAGTGATCCAGTTACTCAGGGGATATTGCAGCAAACATCCTAAGCTTTGGGATGAACATTTGTGTTATGTGCAACATGCTTACAACAAAGCAAAATACTCTTCTACACAGAGATCTCCTTTTAAGACTTGTTTTGGTTTCATACCAAGGTCTCCTTTGGATTTTGTCTTTGGTAAAGATACCATGGTTGATGGACACAGTGATGTGGACAAGGAAACTAGGTTCATTGAACAAATCCAGGAGATCCACCAGGGAGTACAAGAACAACTGGAAAAGAGCCAAGCCAAATACAAGGCTAGGCATGATAAGCATCGAATGGAGCATAGTTTTCAAGTTGGAGACCAGTTCTGGCTGTATATTAGCAAGGACATGATGTAAGGTGAAGGTAAAAAGCTAAAGCCTATCAGGTATGGACCTTTTAGGATACTTGAGAAGATTGGTGAAAATGCTTTTCACCTTGATCTACCAGCTTACATGCACATCTACTCAGTCGCAAATGCAGATTGCTTGAGATTGTTTGAACCTTCAATGATTGAGGATCCTAAAGAGCAAAGTCAATTGCCTTCTATTGATGACCTGCTACCTGAATATCTTAATGAATTACACGAAGACACAGTCTTGGATAGGAAGGTGAGGATGACGTGTAGTGGAGATGTTGAGTACCTCAGAATTGGACTCAAAGGTTCGAAGCTCAGCAGTGCAAAGTGGATCGAAATTGGACAAGTGAGACAACAGTATCCTCACTTAGTCGATGCTTGAAAGAAACCAACTTTTGGTGGTCCAAAAGCTTTTCAATGGGAAGGCTATGATCCGAATTGGATCCATCAAAAACTGTCAAAGAACCATGACTGTATCAGGTCAAGAAAAATAACGAAAAATTCCAAAACCACGATAAAAAACACCCTTGAACCAACGGCAATGGCAGCCAGCGTGGAACGACGAGGACATCAATCAAAGCACGCTAATCGAGGCCAATGGAGACTATGCGAGAGGTCAAAGTAGCCCCTGGGAGCCCCGGATCAGGAAAAAGAGGTGTAACAGGGCCAAAATGGAGGAACCTTGAGCACTCAGTCGTGTCGAGAGCTGGAGAACCGTAGGCGAAAAGCGAAAAAGTGCTAAAGGACAAGGCGGGACCCGCTCTCCGAAAAACCGGTGGTATTGATCAGGGTGCCCTCAAACGGTAAGCAGTTCTGGAGAAATTGGAGTGATCCCATACATCGATCGATGCATAGCAAGCGGAGGTGAGAGAAAACTGCTGTTGATCACGTGCTATCGGTCGACGAAGTCAACCACGTGGGACGTGCATATGGCATCGGATCTGGAGGCCCCAAATTGGACGGCTGAGATCGTGCCCGATGGGGGAAGCATAATCGACAAAGGAACACATTGCGTTTTAGAAGGATTTGGAATCCGTTTGACTGCCACAATGGAGGAAAGACTTCATCCATAACGTAACTGAAGAAACGAACCGACGAAGCAGGCTGGCGCTGTTTAGAGGAGGACATGTGGCCACTCCCTGAGCGTTCATGATGACGCTGAACAGGGAACTCCAAACGCAACTGCAGAAGGTGAATCGACAGAGGTGGAAGAGGAACCAAGCAGGCATTAGAACGAATGGATAAAAGCCATGAACATAGATAGAATACACAAGTGAGAGTCAGTCAGAGTGAACCCCGAGAGGAGGACTGAACACTGAGAGACAGAAACCAGAGAAGAAGGCAGTAAAGCAAAAGTAGAAAGAGACAGAGGGCCGAGCTGACCAGCGGCAGCATCGAGCACCAAAGAGCTTGAGAGAGTCAAGCCATCCCATAGAGTAATCTGTCTGGACTAAGCACCACATTTGGCTCTTTCCACTCTAGACCAGAAGGTCACAAAGTTGGTAGGAAGAAGAAGAGTCTGTGTACTCCAGTGGCTTGGGGAATCCAAGAACCACCCTGCCAAGCAAAACCTACTTCAGGAGAACTCACATTGAGTCCCTGTATTGTAATTCTCTGCTTAAAGGCACTATAAAACAAGGCCACCACTGAAAGTTGGACCGGAGATGTAGCCCTGGAGAATAGGGTGAACTCCTTATTAAAATTTCTTGTGTCTTTGTGTTTGCTTATTGTGTTTCTCTGCTGTCTCTCCATCCAATTGTCTATGTATTGGGAATTGATCGATCTGTTACTTAAATAACATAGACACACACTAGCACATGAGTCTGTAATAACTTTAAACAATAAATCTTTAACTGATGTCACTCATAGAGTGAATATCAGATCGGAGCCACTACTCGCTCCTTAAAAGAAAGATTACAGATGCTCAAGGCTATGCGGGAGGAGCTAAGGTGAAAAGTCCGTTGCATGTACAAATGAGAAGTATATATGGCCAAGGGTGAACTTGACCCTTGTGACTCTTTGACTTCCCTTATGACTGTTTAACTTACATGACTCTTCAACTTCGTATGTGGGTCTCTTGGACTTCCATGTTACATTACATTGATCACAACAACATGGCCCACAGTAGTGATGTGGCCGATACGACTCATGGCATGGTTCGACATGACAATGCTGGTATGTTCATGCTGATGGTTGTGTCCATGTCGAGCTGTAGTGCTGCTGAATGATGAGTATTCTCTTAGTGTATCATAGCTTCGCCTCCGCATGACAAGGTGTATGGAGTCTTCGATGGTCTTGGTGTTCACTTGATGTTGCATGTGCATGTATCCCCTTTGCTGCTACTTCGCATGCTTCATGTGTTCATCTGTTCATGAACAAGTCTCCTAGCATGTGCTCCTTGTTCATCCCTCTTTGTCGCCGTGCCATTTCTCATTAATGTACTTATATATGCAATCACTCATGACGAGATGACATCAAATCCAGAAATTCCCTAGTCTACCATGATCATCATCTTTCATTTTCGGGTGCAGGTGATCAAGAGAGAGGACAAGGCTCTGAAACTGTGCAAAGCACATTTCAGGCCGGGATGCAGGGATCCGGGGCACTCTCAAGAAAAACTGCGCAAAGGTCACTAAGAGATTGGGTTGAGCATTCCGAGAAAACAAATATATTTTGCGAGATTTGGTTCATCTGGGAGGTAGAAATACATAATTTTTCTAGGGAAGGTAGTGCAGGCAGAAGGGAGCACTAGAAGTGAAAACTATGCAGATTTTTAGGGGAGGCTGGGAGTGGGCTGCTAGAGATTGTTGGCCAAAATTACACAAAACTGGGAGGTAGTCATGCAGGACATGTCTGCACAGTTTCTAGGCTGAGTGGGGTGTCGGGTAGTTGGTGGACAATCTAAGAAAACTGTGCAATTTTCAGGAGGAGCAGCAGGTCGGCTGGTAGGGGGAATGACTGATAGAACTGCGTAATTTTCAAAGTCAGTGCAGTGACAAGGAGTGGGTGCCTATCCCTCATGTCTGTGCAATTTCTTTAGTCAGTGGAGGTGAGCATGCTGACAACTTTTGTGTAATTTTTGGGAGGAGTGAAGTCTGGGGTCACTTCCCAGTAAAATTCTTCAGTTGACTAACGGGAGGCTTGATGGATAGGCTTGCGGGCAACACAGATTGAGATAGCTTCTTCAACAAATTTTGTGATGTTTTCGGTGACAATCAACCATGTTGATTCCAGGATTGCGTAGTGCAAACTGCCTAGGAGGCAACCTCAAGTTCTACGCAATTATGGGTAGGAATTCTTGGTCACTGAGGGCTGAGACTGCGCAGTGCATCTCAGTGGAGGTCCGATTGATGGAGGGTGGTCTAGTCGACAGATTTTCAGAAAACGGCTATGTGTGAGCAAGTGAACTCGTGTATGCATCACCTTGCGAACACACACTCAACATGACTTGATGAAAGACACCTCGAACCAACAAGACAACATATGCCTAGTGTGACTAACCAAAGGGCGCGAGCGACAAGCGCGACACTTGAGATAGATCATTGAACGACCGTGACGACAGTTGTGTGACATTGCATACAACTTCGTGTGTGAGTGCGACAATGATTACATAGAGAATACAACTTGTACACACAAAGACAAACCTTAAACATAGCCAGAACAAGACTGCAAGCATGAAATTGCAACCAACATGCTAAAAGACGACCGATGAACGGTCAAGCAAAGAGGGTGGAAGGACTCAATATGAGCTCATGGGATGAGCCCGAGTGTTTGAAAACATCAATGGAAAAACCAAGGAAGGCTTTGAAATTAGATGCAGGCCAAAATTTTGGAGGGTGTTGTAGCCGCTACAACAAAATACAACAAACATTTTGAATGCCACCATATTTGCTACCTCAGACATCGACAAAAAAATATTGAATGCCCTTCATTAAAGGGCATAAAATGAGGCAAAAGTAATATGTACTTGTGGTTTCCTTGTATTAGAAATTACTCATTCTAGAATATCAATATTTCTTCACAATGGTTATAAATCTTTCATTGGTAAAATAAGTGGAAAATTATGTCTTGGTCAACATTCATCATCTCAATAGATCAATTATTATTTTAATTGTGCATTTATTTTCTTATTAGTTTTCTTCTTGGTAATACTAGTAACAAGTTGTGTGCCTATAGCCATATGGGCACTCGACTGGTCCATGATGCACATAACTGCAAATTATAAATTAAAAAAAAACACAAATACACTTAACAACCTAAATTTAATATAACAATTATTATTTCAAACCAAAGTACATTTTTTCCAATTTAACAATCCTATTAGCGTCTCTTTGCACCATCTGCAGAAATTGTTAGTTTATATCTTTTAGCGTAAACAAAAAATCCAACGGTGACTAATCAAATCCACATATATTGCTAATGAGATGCAAATAATTATCAAGCACTAATGTTACTCTTTTTCTCTTTCTTAATTTGCCTTCGTTTGAACCTTCTCTTGCTAAAAGAATTAAGGCATGTAATTTTGACTTCATTACACTATTAATTTCGACTTATTTTGATTTGACCTGAATTTCTTTGAGCCTTGAATCATGTGCATTTGTCAATGGTTTATGGAATTGTGACTTTTTGCTTTGTTTTGCGTCTAATCAAGTTTAATTTCAAGAAATATGTTTAATTTAATGTGATAAGGTTTGAAGAGTAGGCGTCACTCATAAATCACTCGTCGGAATTGAACAAATGACGGACTTAGGCAGCTGCCCCTCCCCTTCAGTCATGATTGACATGCAAAGGGTACATTTGGCCAAGTTTGAGGCGACCTTTGAAGGGTGAGCCATGACATCCACTTGGCCTATTACAAAATATGCGTGGAGACAAGTAATTTCACACAATGTGATGCTAGAGAGTAAGGGTGAAAGCATTAATTTCACATTGATAGAGGGCGGTGAATTTGGTTTTTTCTGTACGACTCAACATTCTTTCTACTATATTTTCATAGGTATGGAGGTGATGCAAGAGTTAGTAAGATTGGACGAGACTTGGATGCCATATGACATCATATCACGTAGCATTAATGCCTCCATCATATAGGGTATTGGCATGAAGAATCTCAGAGAGCAGGAATACACATGATGGTTTCAGGGTACCTCCCTTCACCAGGGTTTTACATTTCATATAAATAGTCATTGGGTAGTTATTTTACACCTTATCATGTTTTAAAACCCAGGGTGGGGAACTTATTTTGTCAAGTCAAGGTGGCGTCTTCTGTCTTGTTATAGTTCTAGTTTCACTCTGATTATCTGTGTCTTGCTCCGTTTTCTTATTCGCTTATGTCCCTTCACGAAATTGTATGAGTTTTGGCCAAGTGAAAGTGTTTTATATAGGGTAAGGGTAGTAACTAATTTCTCTAATATCCTATTGTTCATATCCATTGGAGCAATAGGAAATGGTAATAGTGTATGCTTCTACAATAGTCTGTGTCCACACTACAATGTTGTGGCAAGAAACTTCTAATGGAGTTGTTAAGTTTTAAGCGCCGATCACAAACGTTCTTCGTCTGTTTCGTGCATAATTCCTCATTTGGTCCCTCCTTTGAGTTTGTGGGTGTTTTTTCCTCCATATAACTCCAACCAGTCGATCCATCTGGAGTTTCCTTCTATTGTCCCATCTTCGTTGCTGGAGTCTAGTATAGTGGCTCATTCTCGACCTAGTTTTAATAGTCACTCGAATCACATGTTTAAAGTGCAAGTTCGTAAGTCAAAAATGGGTGGTCTTCCTTCTTTTCATGCTATAATGAATCCAGTTCCTATTTCGTTTTAGGTCCAATTCGACGTGGGTATATCGATGACATTAGTCTCCACTTATCAGTTGCCTAATATAACCCCTCCATCAATTATTGCATGGTATTTAGAGTCATAGTAAGCAATCTTTCATCTCAACTAAAGTATCGTTAGGTCAATGGGTAGTCCAAATTTCTCTATTACATGACTTCTTGCAAGTATAACTATCACATGGCACCACGCCAATGTTTGCTCAGTCGAAGAGGCGACACACTAGAGGCATCCTCCTCTAGGAAACACCACCTTTTTGGGTGGGAGTCCAACAAATTTTTTTGACCCTGTCCCCTTCGAAATTCAAAAGGAAATCTACACTCTGGAATCAAAAGAATTTAGAGAACGCATGTACCACTCAGACTCTAAAGTCATATGTAGGGGTAGCACCAATTGGGTTCTCGATCAGAGTAAATGGAGAAAGAGACGACTATACTTTCTCCACTCTCTCTCAACTCACAAGAATATGGAGAACCTTCTCCCCATGGTGTTGCGAGATAAACAGGTAGACAATTATAATCTATGTGCTGGTTAGAAGGAAAGAATGAGGATCATATGGGAGATTTTCTATGCTATGGATGAAATAGTAGTTCATCTAAACAAAATCGAACATTACATGGTCTCAAATTTTGACTTTGATTCAGTGACTCCCCAAAATGGGGAGGCGATCATTAATGCAACTTCATTTAACATGGCTACTTCATCTCCTTCTTCAGACCTCCCGATGATTATCTTAGATATCTGAATCTATAATGTTTTATGGTCAGTTTTGAATGTTTGGTATTTCTCCTATATGGTTACAAAATTAGTTATGTTATGTATATTTTTCGTCATGTTTCTTCTTGTCAGACTTCTATTCTCAGTATGTTATGTGTCGACTACTAGTAACTATCATATCTTAAATCATGTAAGTCAACCACGGTGTCAAGATATAGAGACATGTGGTCTTTTTTCTGTAAGTAATAGGTTGGTCTTCAGACTGGGTCAGCAAGGTCTTTAAATTATATCAAATTTAATTCTTCTCTTTTTGACTATTAATAGAAATCACGGGATGGATATTACACAAAAAGAAGACATGTCGAATCTTGCTAAAGAATAACTTATTGGTATATTTGGTCTATGGGTCTTGAATATATTCTTGGTGTTATATGGTAGCTGAATATTTTTTCCTAAGCCTTGCACAAATTATTCCAACGTGTTACCAATTCACCATGTTTAAAAAAAAAAGCCAATGATTGCACTGAGACTTGAAGGTACAATGTTATTTTTCATTGTTGCATCCAAAGAATGAAGTGTTAGGTTCAAATAGGTCAAGTGCAAAGCCAAAGACAAATTCAAATATATTTTTGACAAGTTTTCTCTTTGACATTATCCCTTTACCTAGACATAAGCAAAATTTGAGAGCTTTTATTAAAGTTACGAGATACTTGCTAACATGGAACATGTACATTGTTTTGTCTTAGTTGTTCGAGTGGTTGGGAGCATGGTCTATTCTCCTATCCACTGAAGTTCAATTCCGAGGGACACTTTTGACCCATTGTCATAAGGCTCAAGGAGTATGCTCCTTGACTCTTGGAGTCTTGGCTCTTACTAAGTCATAAGTTATTGGTATATCTAGCTTGAAGGTTGTTGGATATACTTTTGATGTTATAGTGGAAATTAATATGTTTGATCCTAAGTGTCACCTAGATTAATCCAACAAGTTATTGATTCACCATGGTCCAAAAAAAAATATGGATTATTTGCATTAAATTTAAAACTAGCAGTTTCTCCTAAAGGTGAAAAATATACGCTATTGTAAGTTGAAAATGCCTATAATTTTATTTTTGAAATTGGTTGAATAAACTAGGGATGACAGGAGCGAAGGGTGGGTGTTTATTCATCCTAAGGAACAAGAAAAATATAAATACGCTTGGGGGTTGGCAAGTGCAACGAATAATGTTGTCGAATCCTATGCTTTATTTCGAGGGTTAAAACAAACCATGAAAATTAATATATAAGAAATAATTGTGATAAGAGACTCCCTCCTTATTATCTCGAGAATCATAACGAAAATTATACCTTAGGATGTAAAGATCACTCAAATCATTACAACATTCCCCAATATTTTGAACCACATTCCAAGGTCTCAATTATATCATGTGCTGAGAGCAAAAAATACTAAAGTTAATGAGATGGCTAATAATGGGACATCTCCCTAAGGGGGACCTGTAATGGCATGGTCAACTCAGAAATGAGCCCCTCCCCTAAACTTCTCCGATGAATATCCCAATTAAGTGATCTATGGAAATTCTACTCTTCACGTGTATTATTGGCAATTATGGTGTGTACAAGTTCCTTTTAATCAAGTCGACACCCAGAACCCTTGATTCATTTTATAATTGGTACACCCAAATCATACACAAGAATGATTTAAGATCTATCATTCTTCTGCTATACATAATGACGAGCCTTCACTTTTAATTAATATTGATTATTGGTACATCGACCTTCTAGTACCTCTAGGAGAGAGTGTATGAATCATATGGGAGGATTAATGTAAATTTCATAATGCACTGGATGAGGATAGTACATGGAAAAATTATGCTCTAGAGTGGAGGTGGATGATGGAGAGCTCTCGCTGGCTGATTGCATTAGCTTTTAAAGAGTTTCCCCCCACCTCTGAGAGAATACCTATTCTGTTTCTTTGACCATGGTGTTTATGTTTCAGAGGTAACCTTTGGGCTCCTCTATTATTACTCCTTCATATTCTGTAATCTTTATCTAGTTTTAAATCTATATGTTGTGATCCCTTGAGGTGTTTTATTGGTGCCTATTGGTGTTATGTAACCATATCATAAAATAGAAGAAAATATAGATCAACGACTTGAAAATAAGCCTCTTTGAGTGGGAAACCTCCTTTTACATCACATAAATGAACAATTCTTGGATGGTTCAAATGACAAGACATCCTTGGTGTATATAGGAGTTTAAGGGGTCACAATATAATTAGGGCCTAAATAATAATAATAATGTAAGGGCTCAATAAGAACATTAGTGGGGTTCTATGGGGCACAACAACAACAAAATGAAGGATGCACTTGTATTATAGGGACCTAACATGGGAACAACAATAACAATATGGGGGTTACACTAGTATTATGGGGGTATAACAGTTGGTCTATGATCCCACTCTGTTTTTCTCGAGTGCCTGTCTTGTTGTTCCATCTCTGCCATGGCCTTCTCCTGTGTCTCTAGTGGGAGCAGTTATTTCATGGCTCTTTTGAATTATTTAGTGTTTTTGCTTTGTATCCTCCTAGATGGTTATGAGCCTTTGATTGAAATGTCAATGAGTTCCAATTCTACATCAAGATGGGATGATTTTATGGTGAAAATGATATGGAATTAAGTTTTGCATACCTTCTCTATGTATAATGTGTGTCTCAACCATCTTGTAAATAAACAAGACACATAGGGATATATCATCTGAAGTTCAAAGTTGTTCTATGTCCAAGCATCAAAAAAAGTTTTTATTCTCCACAAAAATTCATAGCAACAAAAATCATGTTGTCCTAAAAGTTCAAGAAAATGTTGAGTTTTCTATGTTAAATGAGATGAACATGCAACTAAATTAGCCTCAATAGGACACTCCTGAACAAGATAATGCCTCTTAAGGCTTCTAGAACCACACTAGTTCCATAAATGCAATGCTCCTTTTGTTTTTTGATAGATATGTTTTGGTAATGTTATAGAAGTTGCAGTGGAATTATTATAACAACATATGTAAAAATGAAGATTTTGGTTCATAGGAAAGGTAGACATTCAAAAATATAAATCATGGAGAAAGTTATCCTACTATCATCAACATGTAATTTCTGATTTTTCGCATAGCCATTTTAAAATAAATATCCACAGTTATTGTTTAAAAAAAAAAAGAAATTGGTTGAGTAAACTAAGAACATGGTATTCATATGATTTGTTTTTAATAATTATTGTTTATGACATTGAAGTAATGTTTGAGAAAGTGTGAAATGTCACACACATAAGGAATGCCATGATATATCATGACCAAACTAATTTTGAGTGTAAAACAATGTGTCATGGAAAAAGTAACTTTCAGTGCAATACAATATATGTATGTATTGCATTCAAAATGGGATTTGGAGTTAGGAATTAGTCTTATGTTGATCACTTTAATGGAGTTTTGTCTTTCATGCAGTTTTTTTTAAAGAAATGTTTGGATTATGCATATCATACTGAAAGAACCTTTGGTTTCATGTGTATCACATGTCATTTCGGATATCCAATAAGATTTTGTGTTATGTGCACCATGAAATGTTTTTTATGTGCCTTTATGTATCCAAAGTTTTGGTGCAACATGTCATGCATCAAAATAAACTTTCTCCAATCATGATAGTTCACATGGTTGTAAAGCTTGTCTATTAGCGATAAATCACATCACATAAAAAATTAATTTTGTGTGACATAGCAAATTGCGTATGAGGTTTCTTTTGTGCAACATTCTAAAATATTGAATCACTCAAAACCTTCCTTTCTCACAACATATTACATATGTCAAATTTTATTTTCATGCAACATATTGCACTTTCTAAAAATTTTCTTCATTGTGAGAAAAGGACATAACAACTTTTAAAGTGAGCATATAAAGACAAGTGTGTGTAGCACACCTAAAATGATTTTGTCTCTCTTTAAAGTTCCATTATATACAATACATAAAGTAAATAACAATTTTTAAGTGGGTGTATAAAGACAAGTGTGTATCACACCTAAAATGCTTTCGGTTATGACACATCGCATCAATTCAAACTTTATTTATTATGATGTACCGTGGAGTAATATTTTTTCCCTTGCAATATGTTGCATCTACTCAAACTTGCTATCTTTATGACACATTTCCTCAACCTTTGTTGCATTTTCCATAAATTTGCATGCTTGCACCATATTAAATGTAAAATTTTATTGGCCATGGCATTTTGAATGGCTCCAAATTTTTGTTTGTGGTAACATATCACATCACATCAAAGTTTCTTTCCATTAGATGCATCACAATGTGTCAAAATTTCCACTATTGTGACATAGTACATAATGCACCTAAAACCACTTAACATGACACATGTCACCCACTAAGATTATAGAAAGCACCTCTTGAAATATTGATCAGATAAATAGTTATAGTGATTACTTTCACTAAGAAATAAAGTTTAATGGCTTAGGGAAAGAATATAAATAGATCAAGACTATCACTAAATTGTATTAAAGTTAAAGTTAGAAGTGTCATAAACATGTTTATACAAAAATATGATGGATTTAAGCACCATTCTTAATTGGGGATGACTATCACTGGATGATATATGGGTCAAGAAAATCAATGCCTCACTTTGTTGAACTATGTTTTTCCTTGAAATTTATGAGGGTCTCACTATATTCTCTTAGTGGTATTGTGAAATATTGTGGCTAACACCAACTGGAATATTTGTCATTGAGTCTTAATATTAGATATGAAAGAGATCATTTTCAAATCACGAATGGTGTTTGAAATAATTGTTTATTTTTGTAGAAGTGTATTTAGAATATTCTCAAGGGCCATGCTTGATTTTTCATATAATTTTGTGTGATATCCCATGGCCAACTTTTAAAAGAGTGATGATGGAATTAGACCCATATGTTGGAAACCTTTGCGCACTACTGGGGGGGGGGGGGAATCAACAATGTGTCTTATTATCAATTTTTATCACTTTAAAACTTCTCTACTGAATCATGCACCATTAACCAACAACATATAATATAAAACATAACATGAACATAAACCATGTAAGCACCTAAATTGAAATAAACATAAGAGAAATTGTAAACAACGCATTGAAATACATCCACACAATAGACACAAGATATCTGGTGGAAAACCCTTCACTAGGAAAAAAAACCACCCTTATTGTTGTTGCGCTACTCTAAATCTTCTATTAAGAAAAATATGACTTTTACATAGATTTGCTGACTCCCATCAACTAGGAGACTCGATTTCATATACAACAGGCCAACACCAATAATCCAGGGGACTCGATACTACTGATCAACCCAAAAATTTGTTCTCACATGGATCTATAGACTACCATCTGTTGAATGCCACCACAATCAACGATCCTCGCCCAAATCTGATTGGATGGAGAAGTTGTTCGTTTTGCTAGAACTCCGCAATCACTGCTCCACACCCATGAAGTAACTTCTCCTCTACTCTATTGAATCTCATTTCATCTATTTTCATATTGGACCCCAAGACTTTCTGCTCAACTCTGTAATACGATCTCTATTAGAAAGACACCATCAATAAATCAAATAAAATAACCACAATCATATGCTCTCCACTCAAGAAAATAGTGGCCACAATCCATCCAACAAAAACCGAATAATATCTCCAAAAAAAAAACTCACACTCATCCATAATATCAAACCCTCACTCCAAACTGTAATTTATGCATAATACAATTAGCAGCATACAACATAATGGCTATGTGCCAAATGCACTAGTAGCACCTGCAAGTGAGAGTCTCAAATATGGAGCTATACCAAGCTCTCCATCTCTACCAACACCAATGTTATAATTCTCTGCTCTCTGATATGAAAATTAAGTTTTGAATCAAAACAGTACTTCAACAAATAGATGTGCTCATTATGTTTCCATTAGAACACACACAATGAATCATATATGCTCTATACTAGCCCTAAAACGTATTCACACAATGAAACCCTTTCTAACTCACACTATCAACTCACCCAACAAACCAACAACACTATTTTTTTCACATAAGTAAAGGCCAAAATTTCCTCAACAATTCTCCAAGTGAACACCAAAGGAAAATACCATGGTTATGAAAATACCTAGGACACTTGTACCATGGTAATCTCCAAACCAATACCACAGAAAAATACCTTGGTTATGTCAATACCAAGGACACCTCTACCATGGTAATATCCAAACCGATACCACATGCAAGTACCTTGATTATGTCAATACCAAGGACACTTGTACCATGGAAATCTCCAAACCAATACCATGGGAAAATATCTTGGTTAGGTCAATATCAAGGACATCTATAATATGGTAATATCCAAACAATTACCACAAGCAAATACCTTGGTTATGTCAATATCAAGGACACCTGTACCATGGAAATCTCCAAACCAATACCACTGGAAAATATAATGGTTATGTCAATACCAAGGACTCCTGTACCATGGTAATGTCCAAAACAATACCATGGGAAAATAGCTTGGTTATGTCGATATCAAGGACACTTGTACCATGGTAATCTCCAAACCAATGCCATGGGAAAATACCATGGTTATGTCAATACCAAGGACACCTATACCATGCTAATATCCAAAATAATACCACCAGAAAATACCATGGTTATGTCAATACCAATACTATCTGCACCAAGGTAATATCATGTGCCAACCTACTCCACACACACATACCAATACCAAGAATACCTATATCATGGTAATACTCTTGCAACATCATCATTAAGCGAACACACCACTGCAACAAGTCATCTACAACATCAAGACCTATATGAATACCTATCACTCATTAAGTGTGACAACTCAACAACATAGATCACTTGGGAAATCATCACCAACTCCTGTAGCAACAACATCTATCTATAACAACAACAACAATGTATACAATCATGTAAACACAAGGAAACACAAGGAAACACCTCCATGAACACCATACTACCATCAAGTTACATCATCAAAGACTAACATCAAGTGTTGATATCAATGCCAACATAACCAACTCAATGCCAACTCAACTAGCTACAATCATGCTACAAGGAAGACATCCACACATCAACTAGGCTACATAGGGTTGACATCAATGCCAACATAATAAACACGAGTTCTTGAGTTACTATGAAGTGAAAACGCTTCCAACATTATTATTGTCTACAAAGTTTGGTTGTAACCTCACATTGGTGACATCTTGGTGAATTTCTTTTCACTGATATAGAATCAATTTAAAAGGAAGTTTAAGAATAGGCACAAGTTGTGAATTGTTATATGTTTGATATAAAATTGTGGGTGTTTTGTGTGAATGAAGGGATTATTTGAACTAATTAAACACAATGTTAATTTTATTCCCATGAATCTTGATTTAGATCTATTTAATACAGTTACAAAAATGTCTCGATAGCCCACTTTTTTATGCTAATAGAGCCTTGGAATAAAGTTCTTTTATGTACAATGATTGTAATGTCATCAAAATGAAGAAAAGAGTGTGTTTCCATTCCATATTAACACCTAGTTCATGACATCAAATGTATACAATACTATGTTCATAAGGACCAAGCCTCCCTTCAAAATGCTTTTTTTTTGTAGTTTCTTATGGTAAATATTAGCAAGAGCGAAGATTAGATTGGAGCAATAAATTCAAGCTTTTAAGTAACTTGATAATAAAAATGCTTATGACATTAATACTATCTACAAAATTCACATGTCGATTCACATTGGTGACATATTGGTGAGTTCATTGCCACTAATGGATAATCATTTCAAAAAGGAATTAAAAAAGAGAGTGAAGTGAGGACTTTTGTGTGTTTTATTAGAAATTGTTGGCATTCATTGTTAAAGAAGGGCCTCGTTGGACCAAATGAGTTGATATGAATTTTTTACCTAGGAATCTTGAGGATACATTCGAGTCCTTTGACCACACTTTCTAAAATTTCCCTCACAACCCAATTTATTGTGATAACAACATAAAATAAGAGTATTTTGTCATACACTAATTTTGAAATCATGATTTTTTTAAAGAAACTTAAGAAACACTACATTTATTTTATATTAACACTCAATTTATAGAAGGATGGAGCTTTGTGGTAGGCTTACATCTGATTGTTGCTAGATTTGTCGTGTGTATCTCTCTCTTTTGCGACCTCTCTGCTTTCCCAATTCTTGCTTTCTTATGATTCACTGCTTTCTTCTTTGTTCAGGCCAGACAACCTCCATGGCTGATCCAACCCTTAACTCCTCCCTCAATGGGGAAATCATGACCTTCAATGCTCTTATGGCCTATGGGCCAAAGTTTCAATGATCTTCCTCCTCTCTTTTTGTTAAAAATCTCGATTACATTCTGAAGATTGAGATCAAGGTGCCACAACCCAGGATCCGTGCCTTGCAGCTTGCTGATCAAGGGTTCATAGGGTAGTTCATGGGCCTCTGGCCCTCTCCTCATACAGTGAATATTTGGACTGAGAAAAAATAGAAACCCCAGATCAAGGGCGAGGTGATCTCCTGATTCTGCGGTAAGAGTTTTTACACCTCCTACCTTGAAAATAAACATGATAAAGTTCTCATATTTAGAAGTGACCCTTATTTATGGGTGCCCAAGATCTTTATTTGGATCAATGGATCAAGAGCTTCAATCCTTACTACAGTGTCCCCAAGGCTATCCCAGTCTAGGTAAAGCTTCCATACTTTCCTTTGCATTACTAGAACGATGCAACTTTCAGATTGATTAGCAATTCTCTGGGAAAATACATTGAATATGTAGAACCTAAAGAAGGTCTCTTTGCTTGAGCTCATATTTGTGTGGAAGTTGACCTTGATAAAGGACTCCTAATGACGATCAAGCTGTGCATGGGTAGTTGGTCCCAGGTTCAGGAAGTGGACTATGATCAACTGCCTTTTAAATGCAATATTTTCCATGAATATGGGCACTCTACAAAAGGGTGCCCCAAATCGCAAGCATCTTGGTGGTAATAGGTATAAAATAACAAGAAAGGGAAACAAGGAAAGAGAAGAAGAGGGAAAAGTAGGCAAAAAAATAAGCCTTCTCAGAGCACAATTCCTTGCCCTTCTAGGGAGGGACAGATTCCCAAACAACCCACCTTGTCAACCAGTGGTCTGAGAAAGGAAAGAAGCACTAGAAAGGATGGAGATCATTACGTAGCCCTTTCAGAAGTTCTAGGGGAAGGATATACCTCCCAATCTGCATCCAAGGAGCCCTCACTACATTCAAGGCTAGATCAACAGATGTCTTAGACATCAGAACAACAATCAAATTTCTCAGAGAAAGGTTCGAGTAGTGATTCAGAGGATCCTTCAGATGAGGAAGAGGAATTTTTCCTTTCGTACAAAGAAGAAACATATCCAGTTATTAATGCAATTTTCGTGGATGAGAAATATGAAAGAGAACGAGAAAAAGAAATAGATAGAAGAGTTAGGAGGTTGGGTCGAAAATCTAACAAAGAGATCCAAATTAAACAAACAAAAAAGGATAAGGAATTGGGGTTTCAACACACAATTCCTTTCAAACTAGAGGACCTTAGCAACAAGAGAGGAAAGAAAGGGAATGTAGCAGGTCCCATGAAAGGGACATATTCAACTAAAACTAAATAATGAATATCATATCTTGGAACTGTAGGGGCTTGGGTTAAGAAAAAATAATAACAGAAGCTAAGTCCTTGATTAGGAAAGGAAACCCCAGAGTAGCCCTTTTCCAGGAGACTAAAATGGGCAAATATGACCTCACCTTGAAGCAAAATAAAATTTGGAATAAAAGAAATATGGTAGAAATAGACTGTCAAGGGGCATTAGGAGGACTCATCATGCTATGGAACCCAACCAAGATGCAACTCATCAAATCCAAAAGAACTGTTCATTGACTCGCCACTAACTTCATATCTTTATACATGCACCAGGAAACTTATACATGTCAATCCACTTTAAGGAAAAGCAATTATGTTGGATATCTTTAATGGATTTAAGAAGCACAAAGTTCACGAAAAACTGCATAATTGGTGGGGATTTCAACACAACTATGGGCTAGAAGGAGAAAAGGGGTGGTTCTCTAGTTCATGCTCCCTTCCAAGAATCCATGGAAGGTATTATCCATCACCTCATACTCTTATATGTTAAGCCCCTAAGGTTTCAATATACTTGGAACAATATGCGGTTTGGTCCAAGCTACATAGAAATTAGATTAGATTGTTTCCTTGCCTCAGATAATATTTTCTCTCTAAACCTAAATCTCCACTCACTATTCTCCCCTGGAATGGCTCTGACCATTTCCCTATCTTCCTCCCTCTTTCCCCTCATAGAACTATGGCCCAATCCCCTTATGTTCCTCCCCTCTCTGGATCTCCTCCATGGGATTCAAAGAAATGGTTGTAGACTCATGGTCCTAATGGGTGGAGGGAAGCCCAATTTTCATTTGGGAAACGAAAATTAAACTTTTAAATTTAAAAATTAAAACATGGTTAAAGGAAGGGAAGCGAGAAAGGAAACATGCAATCCGGGAAATGGAACAACAATTAGCTAACATACAAGGACAAATGGAAGATAGCTCTGTTTTAAAAGACAATTCTCAATGGGAAGCTGAAGCCTTTAAATCTTTCCACTCCCTTCTCAGGCAAGAGGAGGATTATTGGAGGCTTAAATCTCAAATTACTTGGCTCTAGGAAAACGATTGTAATACTAAGTTATTTCCCAGGTAGGAAAAATATAGAGAGAGTAGGAACAGTATTTTGAAAATCCAATTTCAAGGGTGGATCCTCTTGGAGTTTGAAGATAAAAAGGGGGTTATTGTATCTCACTTCAAAGATTTGTACCATGAAATCCCTCCGAGAGTTCTAGAGAGAGAGGCCAACATGTTGGAACACGTCCCTACCTTTTTTTCTGAGGAGATTAATGCCTAGCTCGTTTCCCCCCAACTATGGAAGAAATTAAGAGCATAACGTTTTCCTTCCTCACTGATAAAGCCCCTGGTCTGAATGGATTTTATGCTTGTTTTTATCAACACTTTTGGGATATGATAAGAAAGGATCTATGCAAGATTATTGGTTATTCTCTCAAAAGGTTATGTATGGGTGATGGAATTAATTCCTCATTTCTTGCCTTTGTTCCCAAAGAATCTAACCCCTCATCTTTTTCATCTAATTTATCTATGTAATGTGTCATATAAGATTATCTCGAAGTTGTTGGCATCTAGAATCAGGAAGATCCTAGTTCACGAAGACAAGGAAGCAGCCAATTTTTCATGTTCCAACAAATCAAAACACAAAGCATCAAAATTTATTTTACAGGTAGTTTTTCTTGCAATCATTTTGGTCATTGTGCTAAAGACTGTAAATCTTTTGCAAGAAAACAAAGTTTGTTAGATAGTCACTGTTTCAAGTGTGTAAAATATGTCCATAAAGCTCTAGCTTGCAGATATGATAGGATCAAGCCAACAAAAAGAGCAAGCCCACGATTGAACACAAAGAAATTATGCAGGAGAAAAGATGAGCTGCAAAGAACTAGCTCTTCAAAGGACATCAAGGAAGAATGTTTTGATTTGGAAAAGGATATTCTACCAAGGGGGAGTATATATTTATCTTATGCATGATAGAAGATGGCTTCAAGAGAAGCCAAACCTGATAGGTGCATGTTATTAAAAGGAGGAAATTTCGACCTCATGCATCTATTCATTTCAGGTCCACAATATTAGTTTTGAGACATATAAAGAGAGCACATGATTCTAGGGGGAGTTCTACAAGATTGATGAATTACATATAATTTTATCCTTTTATTTCATGATTGTTGATAGTTGTAGCCATGTTTTGAAAATATTATTTTTCTATTTTATGCACTCTAACAAAATTTCATGCAACAAGCAACAATTGTTGATGTAAAGATGGCATATGCTTAGGGGGAGTTACATATGGCTGATTTGCATGTATAACACTTATGACATGTAGGATACTATGAATTCCATGGGAATTTGGTGATAGTTTGAGAGAATGATGTTACTCTCATTGAAAACCTCACTCTTGTACTTCATTAGAGAGCCATTTTTCACATGAGGAAGGGTCATTGATACATGCATGTGTATTAGGAAGTTGTTGGTCGATAGTGAGTTGTTCAAATAAAATTGCTACATCATTCAATATATTAATAATTTCTTGTTTCTAGTTGTAGCATGGTCAAGGTTCCATTGCATGTGTATTCACACGAGTCTTGTATCTTACATTGCATTATGATGAATCCATGCATCCTATTTTAATATCATGTTGGCATGAGGATCTCACCTTGAAGATTATAATGACGAGGATTGTGCTTGCTGGTGCACATATGATATGTAGAGAGAATGGATGAAGTTTGTATTGTAGATTTCTTACTTTGTTGATGGTCATCATATGCTTATAGGTTGTGCTACAGAAGCGTGGTTGCATGGTTAATGTTGCTGATTATTTTTTAGGATTACTTGCATATGTTGTTGCTGCATTATTGTTCTCATATTACATTATGGAATTTGAGTCATTGTTGATATTATTACTCATGATGTATGTGTGTTGTTGGTGCTAGATAAAGCAAGGTTGTGTTAATGGAATATATATGTTCTGTCATATGATAGTTTCTTGATGATTAGAGGCATGTTGATGCTTGATATTTAGCTAGAGGCTTGTGTTGTTGGGGCTGCTAACTATTGGTGTTGTAGATTGTTAGTTCAGGACATGTTCTCACAAATCTTTGGAGAGAGTTATGCACACTCTTTTTGGCATGTAGTTATTCACTTTTGATCATGGATCAAAGCCTTGTATTGTCACTTCTTATCTTCATTATGTTGATTGAGTGATCCATGAGATGGATTGTATGTATTATCATGAGTTTTATTTTATCCTTATATTAGCTGGTATATGTTATGTTTTGTAGTCATGTGTGGGCTTTCAAAATTATTTTGTAGGCATGTAACATCATGTATCACTTTTGGGTCATTGGTAGAGTCATATGAGTGATGTTCATGTATCTATGAGGAGTCATATTTCAGCTTTGATGAAGCATTGTACAGCCATAGTCTATCATTCTTGTAGCCGTATAATACGATTATGAAGCCTTGTAATTTCATTGTAATATTTCTCAGTCATAGTCCTTGGTTCTTTTGGAGTAGCCTCCTAATTGTCACATGGAGGAAATTATGTGTTGTTTCTCACACCATATTGGATGATGGTCATCATATGCCTTGCTGCTATTATTTCCAGTTATGATATGCTTCTACATGGGAAGATGTTGTTGTCATTATCTACACTATGTTATTACTGATGGATGTAGTGTAGTCTTGCTTTATGATGTTGTTCAGTTGCTTTTTTGTTGCTGCTAGTGATGTTGATGGAGAGAGTATTTCTCATATTAATGCTCATGTCGCTACTCTGGTTGAGAGTGGTGATCATGGAGTTGCTGGTTATTTTTGCTGCTGCTACTTATGATGTGTTTCTGTTGATGGTTATACTTTTGTTTTAGCTGAGAGCCATAGTATATTGCTGGTAATTGGGTCTTGACATTTTTATTGATATAGATGGTGTTATTGCTTGAGATTGATGTTGTTGCTTCAGGAGAAAATGAGTGATTGTTGTTTCCCTTTGTCATGCACTCCTAAAGGAATGAGAGTGTTTGTTGCTTGATCTACTATGTAGCCTTTGGTTGTTCAGTAGAGTGTTGATGGTTTGATGTTTGTCCCTTTTCATTGATGTCAAAGGGGGAGAAGATGAGGATTTTAGTTTTTCTAAGGTTGTTTAGATGGTTCAGCTGGGGTTGCCATCAATGCCAAAGGGGGATATTGTTGGCATTCATGTTGTGATGCAAAGTTGATAGTTGGCATTGATGTAAACCTCATGGCATGAGATATTGATATCATATGATGGTTTTTATATTGGTTTCATACCTTATTTCATTGGTTACAGATGTTGGTGCAGGTATTTGTCTTATATGTTGATACCTTGGCAGGATTATGGAGCTACTTCACCTAGTTGATAGTATTGGAGACTTTCAAGTCATGATTATGGTACTTGGTGTATGTATGGAGGGTTTTTATTTTATATGATTAGTTGCAGGGTCTATCATTGATGGTTGAAGATGTTGGAGTAGCTGATGAATGGCATTCAAGTCAAACTAGTTTGACTTTTGATGATGACGGAGTTGTTACAATAGATTTATGGAGTATTATAGAGGCTACAATGGCTTCCTGAGGACTTAATGATGATGATCAACTAGTGGAGCAAGTTTGGTAAGAATATGAGCAAAGGAAAGTTGTTTTTGACCATCCCCTACCACAGTCGCATGGAGCCAACCTTGTGGGAGCGACTGAAAAGCTCCAGTTGCTAGCTTGCAGGCATATGGGAGCGATTGAGGAGTTATATTCACATGGAGCCTATGTTGTGGGAGCGATTAAGGAGTTCCAATTGTATGGAGCCTATGTTGTGGGAGCGATTGAGGCTTTTCATGAAAATTCCTCTGCATTCCTCTTGCTCATCAGGTGTTTATTTGGTTTTCTAGTTTGTCTTGTTCAAGACTCATAATGTAAAGGTCAGAAATAGGTAATTGTGCTTCTAGATGATGGTTAAAAGAGAATATTCATTAGTAAATGAAGTTAGTGGCTTGATTGAGTCAAGAAGCATTGAACCAAACCACTTCCAACATATCAACAAAGCTCCACTATAGGATTGGAATTAATTGATATAATCATATTTAGAAACTACAAATATGTGGATAAAGGTTGCTCATTTGGTTGTTTCTCTTGTGTGAGACAATTTTTATAGTGTTTTGGAGAGCCATTGGTGGGAGTGTGAATTTGCGAAAGTAGAGTGTGCATGGAGGTATATTTGTAGCAGAGACAAAAGTATGCATGGTTGAAGGCTATTCTTATGCAGAAGACAAGTGATAGTGCTACAAAGGATTTTGATTACGAATTTATGATTGTAGAAGAATTATTGTTTTAAGTTTATATGATTGTGATAGATTGGTTGCAGTAGTGTCTCATGTTTTCATATAGCAGTTATGTATTGCATTGTTGAGTTTACACATCTAGCTTGTTTGTAGAAAATGTATTGAGGCTATCTGAGTTGAGAATGATGTATGAATGTGAGAGAGGAATATGATTTGAGTTTGGTTCAGTGATTGGTGTTTTTTGATATGAATATAATTTTGTTGTTATGTTCATGTTGAGCAGCTCAAGTGTTCTAGTTTGAAAATGCATGAAAGGTGAACCACATAGAGAAGTGGGGTGGGTGCTCCAACAAAACAAGTATTGAGAACATATTTCTTCATACGTCTAATGGGTGTTGGGAAATGCTTGTTGATCATATGGGAATTTTTAGAGTCGTAGATGGAGATCATAGTTCCTTTCATATAGTTACCATATTGTACTCTATATGTAATTATTTGCTTAAAATATAATAAAATGTATTGAGCAGTGCAATAGTAGCAAGGGTGACTTTTTCACTGTAGGGGCGTTTTCCACCAAATATCCTGTGTTCCTATGTGATGTGATGATTTGTGTCTCATTATGCATGTTTATTTAATATGTTATGGCTCTCATATGTTGATTCTAGTTTAAGTTGCATGTTTAGATCTAATGCTCATTTGTTAAGTAATGACTTGATTAATTTACCAGAGAAAAAGTTTAAGATTGTTGAAATTGAAATTGTTATCACTACTGATTCACCCCCCCTCTTAGTAGTGATCCTAAGTCCAACACAAGAGGCCCCCTTGAAGAAGTACGAGCTAGCTTAGATTGATTTTCATTCACAATTCACTTGATTTCTAATGCTCTATTTTATTTAAAGATTTAGATTTAAATTTATGATGCTTCAAAATTTCGAAGCCCCTATACCATCCCCTTATCTATCACCCGCTCTTGGGACCTTCTCTGGAGCCTTGAAATCTCTTCATCTCACGAACCTAACTCCAAAAAACCTTCAAAAGTTTGAGATCCTGTCCTAGTCATAGGTTGCATCAAAACAACCCTTGAAAATCGAAAAAATCGCGACCCTGCGACCTAACAAAATTTATGATCAAGTCAAGTTGCAGGGAAAAGTTCGTGACTTATCTTCACCATGTGACCTTGTGACTGTGCAAATTCTCTAGGTTGCAAGGTCGCAGGGTCGCGAGTCACTTATCTATGTATTATGTGACCTATGCGACTTAACGACCCTGTGACCCTTGTGGTCGTGATTTCGAAAAGTTATTGAAGCCAAACAAGTGCAACCTATGCGACCTAGTGACCCCTTGAAGTCGTGAGGTTGCAAGGGTTGCAAACACTTGAAATCACACAAGGTGTGACCCTTGGGACCCCCATACATGTGACTAAACTTATAAATATCGGGCCTCACTGGTCATTTGGGCAATTCGCTTTTGTCGCAAGAAGGACTGTGATGCTCAACAACTGGATGAGGTGCGCAAACCTGCCTATTAGGTGACTCTTCCCCTCCCCTGCTAATCATTTCTTTCAGCAATTTGTCTCCCTCTTCCACCCTGACCCTGCACATTCTAGACTAGGGGGTATTTATCCAAATTTTGGGCTCATTTTAACTAGAAACCCTTAGTTGCTCTATTTGTTCTTCAGGAACCCCTATGAGCATTTTCTTTAGCCATCCTCCTGCCAAATTGGCCTACTTTCCTCGAGGACCAAGCCATCTAATCCCGAGAGGCCCCAAGAACCCATCTTGAGCATCTTTTCACTCATTGAATCGCCTAAGGAAATAGGTCGCACAATCGAAGGCCACGACAGGATTATGGGTGCGACCTTGTGACCCCTTCGACCCATCCTCATATGCAACTTTGTGACCCACTCCCATCTGCCGCCATGCGACCTATGTGACCTACGACTTGTGCGACCTAGCTTTATTTACATATCTACGAGTCACCAAGTCACGTGCACATCCTTGTGACCTCCACAACCCCTTGATCCCTCTGATCTTGTGACCAACCAATGAATTTTTTTCCCTAGATCTAGAAACTATAGTTTGTGCTTGCTACTAGGAGTTATTACTCATGCCCTCTCTCATTGTGGGATTTCTTTTTTGACATGCTAGGTGACGTTGATCTTGAGTGCATGTCAATCTCCTCCTTAGACGACGAGATGGCACCCCCAATAGCGAAATCTGCCCAAAGGAGTTTGGAAAGCAGTCTGTAGGAGATTCAACAAGCCCCACTACCCCCCATCTATGGGGATATCACATGCAATATCAACAAAAGCACCAAGTTCTCCACTTAACAGGAGATCCCAAAGGACCAAGAGTATTTCCCAGTATACATAAATGTCAGGAGGTTGAAACTCCACAAGGTGGCCTCACATCCCCCACTTTTTCCATGCACCGAGACCATTGAGTGGATCATACAGAATATGTACATGGATCAATGGATGGTGAGGGATCACTCAGGTGCACTGTTTGTAAATATCTCCTCTACAAACATCACTACATATTATAGGTTATCTAAAAAGGAGGAGGCATTTAACACTTAGTGACTATAATTTTTTTTTAATTATGACCAAGGAAATTATGAAGCAATGGTAGCAAGACCTGTCCAAGTTTTGGGTCAGAAGCTTTCAAATATACAGAACAGACGAACTAAAGAAGGTTTATTAGTGGATCTCCGCTATGATGAACTGGTTTTACGACAGGCCTGATGTTGATGTTTTCCTTGGGACATGGGTCCCTATCATGTACATCGTCACCACCAGGGGTACAATTTTCAATTGGGACAACATCCTAGCTTCAACGCTAAGAACAAACATAGTTGCAGCTAAACATCCTGAGCCAGACCAACCGTCAGAATTCTACATGGCCTCATGCCTCCTAGATGTGGTCTATGCAAGGTGTCAGTTTGATCACTGGAGCTACAACTGGACCACAACTGTAGCAGAGACAATGCATCAACATTACAAGATATTTTGGAACCCCAGCTACAAGGGTATGCTTGACACCATCTCTGAATAATTTATTGCCTAATTATATTAGGTGCTTTTCGGGGAAGAACCCCATTGGATGTCTAAGAGGGCCATGGAGACCATCATCAAAGTAGCACATTGGTTCCCAATCCAAAAGGGGACATTCATTAGAGTTTTTGGTCTAACAAGACCCCACATGCACTCCCTTGACTTTCCATAGATAGAGTACTCATGAAAGAAGTGTGCTATCAGATGACCTAGGGGTTTTCGAAGATGCTTAGCAAGGGGAAGAAGAAGCCTTGGCTCACATTCCCTCTTGTTATTGTGGATTACATAGTGGAAAAATTCAAGGAAGTGAAGGAAGAAGAAGAAAACCTAAAGGGATGTTATTTTGTGACTCTGAACCAATGTACATATGATCAAGAGAGGGTAGTAGCGACTCACTACAAAAGGGCCAATTTATTTGGTCATACCCACATTCAAAGTAGGATCATGAAGATCTGATTAGGAACTGGTACAATGCTGCCAAGGAACTCAATCCTAATGAGCAGCAAGAAAGAGATGATGAGAAACTTGAAAATTCCTAGGAAAACATGAGCCTTCAAGAGAGATCAAATTCTTTAAAGAGGAAGGAGCAGCAGAAGGCAACTGGGAAACTCAAGAAACACAAGGAGAAATAGGTAGAATATTCCTAGAGTGACCAAGAGGGGGAGGGAGATGACGAAACATTAGAGCAGAGAAATGGAACCCTAGTAAGGAAAAAGAAAGAGATCAAGAGGAACAGAGAAGAAGAGCTCAAACGGTCGCTAGATTCAGGTGACTAGCACTCCAAAGACCAACTTGAGAAAAGAAAGTGGCTAGAGGAAGAAGAGAGGAAGAGACAGCTAGAAGAGAAGCAATTAAGGGAACAAGAAGAGAAAAAGACCAAAGAAGAAGAAGAGAGGAAGAGATAGGAACATGAGAAAAAAGAACGAGAAGAGATACATAGGTAGGTTGAGGAGCTCAGGAAGAAACTATATAAGGAAGAGCAAGAAAAGAAGTGGCTAGAGGAGGAGAAAAGGCGGAGAGAAAAGGAAGAAAAGAGCAGAGAGGAGGAGGAGAGAAGAAAGAAGCAACAAGAAGAAGCTGATAAGGAAGCTCAACAAGAATTTGAGCAAGTTGAGATGCCTTTGTTGGATGTTCCCCCATCCACTCCCCTCACCAGAGGACATCTCCCTCTCAAGGAGCTGGGCATTCTTGAGGAAGCAGAAGACAAAGTGTTGGACCTAACCAAGCTCACTTTTGATTAGGTTAATTTCAAGATCATGCGGGAGATAAGTTAATGCTCTGTCAAGAACCCTACAAAACCTCTATCAATGACCACACAGAAAGAAATTGTTATTGACACTACAGTTAACCCTAAGATGATCGCCTTAGCTAGGACTGCTTTTGTGACCGCGAGTGAAGTGAATGTTTCTAGGATGAGAAAACAAATCGTGGAACTCTAGAACAAGCTTTACGCATCCAAGAAGAAGGCCACTAAAGTAGAATAATATAGAAGGAAGGCAAAATAATAAAAATCAGGCCTTCACTTGATGCACTCTAGTACGAAAGAGCTATACGCTGTAATCAAGGATGAGGTTGAAATGCTTGGTGGATCCACGGTGATGGTTTATGAAGAAATGTCGAAATTGCATCATACAGTAGCTCCGATATTTGCCATACAAACAAACACAAAGGAAAGGCCTGTTATGCTAGAGGAGGTCATTGCAGCTTTGGATAACGTGCATGAGTGGTCAACCAATTACCCAGGTGCACCAATAGTAATCCCAAAAAAGGACTGGATCACTACACAAAACCCCAAAGTCCAATTCTGCATAAAGATCCAATCACAAGATAAAGTAGCCAAGGATGTGGACAAAGTGTTGGCTTCTTATAGGCACCTTTTGAGTGGTTTGGAGTCGATGACTGACAACCATGGGGCTCCATCTATCGGGGAAATTGGGCAAGTAAAGAAGCAGGAAGACATCTCACAGGAAGTTCAGGCGTTTGTCGACTCTTTTAGGCAAGCTGCCGACTTAGACAACCTGCATGTTACAAAGGAGAATATAGCGAGATACGTGGTGGAAACAATGAGAATGTACACAAAGTTGGTGACCCTAGCCAATCAGGTGAACACCAAAAGAAACATTATCATCTTGGACACCCTCGAGTGTATACACAAACATGACGAAGAAAAACCACAGATAGCCCCCATAGCTGCTGAGTAAAAGCTTTGGCACACTTACCTAGTGTATCAACTACATCTAGACGTCCCAGAACTATCTATTGTCAAGTTGATAGAATAAAATTTGCTTATTTTATGAAATTAACAAACTAAAATAGAGTAGGGAAATAATAGAAGATCTGAAGAGTCATAAGGAAGTTCAAAGGTCATGAGGAAGTCCAAGGGTCAAGAGAATACCAAAGGTCACTCTCTTTTTTATAAATACACCCTCATGGCATATTGTAAAAGGACTTTTAGCTTGGGACTTATTTTGGTACATATTATTTTGAGAGAAATTGTGCTCTTCTATTAAATACAAGGAGTAATAATTGTTTTCCACTATCTGTTTGGATGGATACTTTATGTTGCGATGCCATGGATATTATTAGCTCGATGATTTGAAGGTTCCTATGAGTTTTTGATGTGCAGTCTCCTCATGGTTCTTCCTATGCTATGATTCTTGTTTTGCAACACATGGATGGTATATGATATGTTAACTCTATGCTTATATTAGTGAACTGTCTTATTGGTATTGGCATAATCTCATTGTAGGTTGTGCATTCACTTGTTCTTGTTGATGCTTAGCTACTTTGAACTTGTTTATAGTTGTTAAGTGTATCCTTTAAATATGCTTGATCTTATTTTAATTTTTTCTAAGAATGCTTTACTTAAGGTTCATGTTGTAAATTTTTAATATTGCTATTTATGGCATTCGTGTTATGAACATTCATTTGTTATTTCCCTTGTGTTTTTTGAAATTCATGTGTTTTGCCTAGTCGGTATACCACCTCCATCCGAATTGAATTTCAAATCACCCATACGACAACTAAGCCTACATACAGGATGGGATCCCTAAAACAAATGGTGTAGAGTCTAGTTGTGATTCTACACTGGGGAGATCCCTTTGTTGTTGGCGAGAATTCCATCCTGTCAATAGATTTGGTGCTAAAAGGAGGGCCTGATGGTGATACCAATACATGCCCTCACACAGAAACTTCCCGTCAAGCTAGTAATTAGTCCCGTATTATTACCCCTAAAATGCCTTATCATCCCTCTTTTGGTCCACCTTTTGAGAATCTCTAGCTTAGGAACACCCAACCTCCTCCACTTGAAGACACCTCGGAAGGGGAAGAGTCTCCTCTCTATGAAGTTACGTATGACCAGTTGAGGGCATTGCACCCTATTACTCATCAATTTACCAGGGGTCTGAAGTGCATTCTTGCCACCAGCTCCTTGCCTAACCTGCACACCTCCAAGCCTCACCATACACTTCAAGATGTCTTGGTTAATTCTTGACCACATTTAATCAAGATGATTTTGGATGATTATGTAGAGCTATTGAAAGGCTTTCGATTGAGGGTTTGGAAAGTCCCACAACATCTGAAAGAGAAGGCCCAAGGAGCACAATCACATGGGGAAACAATCAACCACGTCAAGAAGAGACATAGGGAAATAAGCAACTGCCACCGAAAGATACCCTGACCAACAACCAACCACTAAGAGGGAACGCTGAGGTACCCTTGGGATAGGGGAGTGAGGACAATATCAAAGACCACATTAATTTTTACAATAACGAGTGATTTTTCAGATTCCCTAGGAATCTGGGAAATTTCCAAAATATGAGAAACTTCCGAGACTTAGGACATTTAAGAGTTACCCAAGGAAATGGCACTAAAAGTGATTCCGAGGGGAATAAAAATCGAGTCCTATTCCATCCCCCACCGAGAGGCAACCGGTGACAACCCTTGGCTTGGATGGCCCAGTCCCCTTTAGGCATCCAAGGACCCCACCACGATATGCCTCGTCACAACAAGAAGCACCTCTCGAAGTTTGACCCTGAAAAGGGAACCATGGTTGAGGATCATATCAACAATTTTTACTTGGACTTTCAAATGATGGGAGTGCAATATGATGATGTAGCTTGTTGGCTATTCCCTCACACTTTCAAAAATAAAGTCATGACTTGATATTGGTCGCTTTTCTGGCATCAATTCGAACTTGGGAGGAATTTCAGAAGACATTCTTCGAGAAGTTGTCACAAGGCAAGACACCTTCCATGCTCCTGATTGAGTTGCGCACATTGGAGTGCCATAAGAAGGAAAAGGTGAAGGATTTCAACCAACAATTTATGACTATCTCAAATAAATTTCCAACGGATGTGGCTCTGGATCATTCTATTACAATATACTATTATAGTAGGGCCCTCCCACGGAATATTGTGTGTTTTTTAAATGTGAAGCCAAAGCCACCTTAGTTGAGAATTTCGCGATAGCCCTTGTGGTAGAGAAAGACATGTTATCTATAGGTTCCCTTGAGCATGATTCTCGAGAGGAAACTAAGCCATCGGGCAAGAAACCTCAAGCCCCAACTAGCAAGTATAGTGATAAGGACAAAGATTCCTTCGATTTCGAAAGGTTATCCAAGTCCTTTAAGCAATTGACGAATGAGTTCTCTGAATTGAAAAGAAAGACTAGTGAGTCCTCTTCGGGAAGTGAACTAGTCAAACATTTCTTCTGAAAGACCAATAATCCACCCACGAAGTCATCTCAAGGATCTAATACAAATTTCAACGTGGAAGATCTAGGAAAAGATAATTTCTTCACTTTCTACCAAGCCTCTCACTCTGAGAAGACCTGCCCACAAGGGCTTCACAACATGAATGTTTTGGTGACCTAGCTTTTGGAAGATCAATCCATAGGGGAATATGAAGAAGAGTCTAATGACCCAAAAGAAGAAACCACACCTCCTGATGAAAATGTTGCTTCCGTCATTCTAACATTTGAAGTCATCCATGAGGGAGAGGCCCAATCCCTTCAAGAAGCTAATGTAGGAGACACTCCCCCTAAACCTCAAAAGAATTATAACCTCAGGAGCAAGGGGCCAATGTAGAAATCTACCTTGGAAGAAAAGAAAATGGATTTGTTGAGAAGAATCCTTCCTCCTAACAACACAGGCCAACCATCCACCCCCTCTCTTAAGGTTTTGTATATTTTAACCCCGTACAGAAATTACCTGCATACGGATTCTAAATCACAAGAAAAATAAAAATGTGAGAGCATAACACATAAAACACATATACACAGAGATTTCC
>APFE031642181.1:73412-106690 GCA_000404065.3 Pinus taeda
ACTGAAGTCCATCATGCAATAGCTCAACTAACCCATAGGAAAAGCATATTTCCTTCTGGCAGTTGCATGTGCCACATTCGTAGCTCGAACTGAAGTGCTACAAGAGGACAAGATAATGTTTATACTCCAAATATTATTAAGAGCTAATAATATTCAACTGTTCTATTTTTTGACTGACAGTCTAAAAACAGACTCTGCCCATATGTCTAAAAATAGAGGTACATCTATTTTTACCAACATGACCAATCATCCATAAATAGCATCCTACAACTCATAGACCGTGATCCATATGTCAAAAAATAGATAGTCTAAAAATAGACTGCGCCAAAAATAGCATGCGGGCCCACTTAGTGAAGGCGACTTCTTTTCACTAAGATCCATCATCTTGTTGCATTTTCAACACTCCCTCTCAATAAGATATGGATTATCTACAACCCCTATCCTGTCTCTGTGGTATTCAAATTTTCTCCTGGTGAGCGCCTTTGTCAAGATATCAACATCCTGATCCTCCGTGGGAATGTATGAAAGTAACATGATTCTCCGCTACACACAATATCTGATATGATGGTACCTGATGTCGATGTGCTTGGATCTATCATGAAATACTAGATTAGCCGAGAGTTTAATGCAACTCTCGTTATCACAATAAATCACAGTAGGCTCCAAGTGTGACCCAAACAACCCGACCAGGATCTTCCTCATCCATATAGCCTCGCATGCAGCCAAACTTGCTGCCATATACTCGGCCTTTGCTGAACTGAGTGCCATGGATCTCTGCTTCCTACTGTACCAAGAAAATGTTGTTGACCCGATACTGAAGATCCCTCCATATATGCTCTTTCTGTCCGTTGGGCTCCCTACCCAATCTGCATCCGTGAAGCCACATAGCTTCACCTCATCCTCCTGTAAGTACCACAATCCATATCCCAATGTGCCTTTGAGATAACGCAATACATGCTTGCCTTCCTTCCAGAAGAGCTTGGTTGGCTTAACCATAGCTTGTGAAAGCTGGTTAACAACATAGCATATATCGGGTCGTGTATTGACCAGATACATAAGCGACCCCACCAACTGTCGATAAACAGTGGCATCCACTACCTCCGCTGAAGTAGCATCCTCCTTCCTCCGACCTCCAGGAAGAGGAGTACCAACAGGCTTGCAGCCATGCATGTTGAACTTCTCCAGTATCTCCCGGGCATATTTACCATGAGAAACAAATAGTCCATCACTGCGCTGCCAAATTTCCAATCCCAGGAAATAATGAAGGAGGCCCAAGTCCTTCATCTGAAAATCTCTAGCAAGATCCTCCTTGCATGAAAGTATCAACAACTTATCTCCCGTCAAAATCAAATCATCTACATAAAGTACAATGATCAGCAACTTACCCTCCACCACAATCTGGTATAGGTTAGGATCCGCCTCACTCTTGGAGAATCCAAGTCCGGTGAAATAACTGTCTATCCGTGTGTACCAAGCACGAGGTGCTTGTTTCAACCCATACAACGCTCTCTTGAGCCCGCACACATGCGACTCACTATTGAAGATCTCAAAACCTTTGTGCTACTCTATGTACACCTCCTCCTCAATGACTCCATTGAGGAACGCAGTCTTCACATCCATCTAATGGATGTGCCACCCCATCTACGCTGAGAGAGCAAGAATTGTGTGTATGGAAGAATACCTTGCGTCAGGTGTAAAGGTCTCCTCATAATCGATCCCCTCTATCTGTGAGAAGCCTTGGGCAACAAATCTTGCCTTGTACTTCTCCACACTCTCGTTAGCTGCCTACTTCACTTTGTAGATCCATCTTGAACCCACCACTGATTTCCCTTCCGGTCTTGGGAAAATCCTCCATGCACTGTTTCTGACAATTGAATCATACTCTTCCACCATGGCATCTACCTATGCGGGATCCTCCACAGCTTCCTCGAAAGAGAATGGCTAAGTCATGACACATTTGCTCACAAGAGCCATGTATCCAGTGTACTGATCAGGTGACTGTCTCTGTCTACGCTGTGCTGTAGGTGATCCTACAACCTTCTCTTCATCTTGAGCTAGTCGCTCAGCTTCTGTAGTGTGCTTTCGCCCTTTGATGGTTGACGCTGCATGAGTGGTCTCTTCCACTCCATGAACTTCATCTTGTGGCTGATCCACATCCTAAATCTCATCCTTAGGAACTAATAGCTCCTCATCTGCATGCAAGTGTGGCTCCCTCTCAAGCGAACACTTCATGGCTTTCTCCTCCTGAAATTTGATATCCCGTCGCACAACAGTCTTGTGACTATCTGGTAAACACACATGATAGTTGTGGGGCGTATCAGTATACCCCACAAATATCCCAACCTCTACAGTTGGCTCCAGCTTCTTCCTGGCATCCTTCATCACATGCATGTAAATAGGAGAACCAAAAATCCTCAAATGGGAAATATCAGGCCTCTTACCATAATAAGACTCCTCGGGTGTACTCATGCCAAGTATCTTATGAGGACAACGGTTCTGCACATATACTGCAGGTATTGCATGCCTCCACCCACAAGTGAAGGGGTAGGCCCTGATCATGCAACATCGCCCGTGCAACACCCATGATCGTTCTATTCTTCTGCTCAGCAACCCTGTTCTGCTGTGGGTTATGGGGAGCTATGAGCTCTCTTCGAATCCCTTCTGCACTGCAGAAGTCCTTAAACTCACCAGAGATGAATTCACCACCATTGTCACTCCTAACAGCCTTCACCTTCTTCCTCGATTCCTTCTCGACCAGTGCTTTGAACTCACAGAACTTTGAGTATGTCTTGCTCTTCTTCTGCATGAAGAAGATCCAACACTTTCAAGAGAAATCATCAACAAAGATCACATAGTACTTGTGCTTTGCTGTCGAAGCAACTGAGAAAGGTCCACACACGTCTGCGTGAATTCTCTCAAGGATCGTCGTGGCGCGACTATCCTTCTCGTGAAAGGTGGCTTTCACAAATTTTCCCAAAGTACACCCCTTGCACTGATCTGACTGTGCAAGAGTGCCTTTAGGAAGCCCAGTAGAAATTTGCTGCAGTATCTTCAAGGCTCCATGGTGAAGGTGGCCTAATATCTTGTGCCACAGCTCGCCATCATCCCAACTCACCACTCCTTCTACCTTGCATGCCATTGTTGCGCAACCATCTACATGAAATTGATAAAGGTTCTTGACTCGAACCCCTATCTTCCGAGTTTCTCCAGTTGTCTTACTGCGCAGGAAAGCCTTTCCCTCGCTGAAGACAACATCATATCCCTTGTCTTCTAACATCGCCACAGAGATAAGATTCTTCTTCAATCCTGGAACATGCATCACTTCCTTCAATACAAAGGGTTTACCAGACTCCCTCTTAAAGGAAATGGTACCGATACCGGTTGCACTGTATCTACCATCATCACCCATCTTGATGTGCACTCCAAGATCTTTCTCATCCAGACCAGAAAACAAATATCGATCTTCTGTCATGTGAAAAGACGCACCACTATCCAAGAACCATATCGATCCCATGACACTTGATACAAAGCATGCGATCAACAAAAAATCCAGCTCAAACTGCGAGGCTAAGGCCTCTCCCATTGCAGATCCAACAACTTGCTTATTTTTCTTCTTTTGCGGACAATTTGTGGCATAATGTCCATGCTGGTGATAGTGAAAACACTTCACCTTGGACATGTCCTACTTCTTGCCTTTCACATTGGAATGAGAATCTTTCTTGTTCTTCCCCTTCTTTGCTTTGGCAACCAAAGTGCAATTTTCTTCATCAGATGCCTTTGATGAAGATCCGTCCCTGGTATTCTGCCTGATCTCCTCTTGCATAAGATCAGACTAAAGTCTCTCCCATCCTGGAAATTTCTCCCGACCATTGACAGAGTCCTAATAGGAATGCCAACTCTTCGGAAGACCAAGGAGAGCCAAGCTCACCAAGTCCTCATCATCGACAGTCATCCCCACACTTCCCAGCTCATCCCGGCATTGGGTGAACTTTGTGAGATACTTGGGCATACTATCTCCGTTCTCACACTTAATATTTCTGAGTTTATCCTTGAGCGCCAACTTCCTCTGGTCACTCTTGCTTTGGAATAAATTTGTCAATGCTTTCCACATCAAGTATGGAGAAGCCTTTCCATGTAGGCTGGATACAATGTGATCCTTCATGCCCTCCAACAGAATCCTTCGACACTTTGCTGTCTTCTTTTGCCAAGCCTCAACTTGAGCAACATCAATAGGCTTTGGGACTTCAACATCTATGAACTCCTTCAACCCATTTTCATCTAACACCGTCTCCATCCTATCTTTCCATGCAATATAAGTCGAGCTGCCTTCAAGGGCATACTCCAATCGCAATCCGTTGAAAGACATTTCAACTTCGACACCAAGAAAACATTGCTGCAAATTCAAATTCCACTAGCTCAAAACTTAATCGCTTCTAATCTAAAATTCGTGAGAACAAAGTATTTGTCATACAGAGATTGACTATATGGGCATTTACCAGATATCTCACCTTCAAAAAGAAGGATGAATCTAGAGGCTACCTGCCCGATTACAGACTCTGCCTGAAGAAATAAAACATAATCACTTTCTGAATAATAGATATGATGATCAACTTCGCTTAGATACCATGTAGAAATTTTAATAATATAAAACTTATTCACAAAGATTATCCTAATTATACACTATTTGCGGAATGCATGCATAATACATAACCTCCTCTACCATTGATCATCAATTTGCGGAATTAAAAAAAACATCGCATGCGCACATTGAAACATCAATCACACATATCAACACAGTATGTAATGGGGAAATCATATAACTGAAAACCCCCAACTATCTGTATGTTATAATGATAGAGAACATGTAACAATACATAGTACAATACTCCTCACAAGTACTCAGTACTATCTCCACATGCTACACACAAACTAGCTCAGATCTGAACAAGCCACGGGTTCAAATCTCTTCCACTGTTTGCCTGCCTCTACTGCGCAATCCAAGTTGTGAATAGGATAGATCCAAGTTCAAATTCCCTTGGCTTGTACTACGCAATCCTCATTGGAAATCTCAATCAATGATTGTGCAAATCTCATGCACAACTATAGTCACAACTGACAGTTGTCTTGCCCTTTCACTCACCTCTAACACTTGTCTCCACTGAACTGTCCATGCACTGAGTTAACTTATGTATTCCTTAGTTGATTTAGGAGTTAATAATTAGTGAATTAATTAATAATTAATTCACACTACTCATCACTAGTGTATTTTTTAGTTAGACTAAATACAACTAGTTCAGCTAAGTCAAACTGAACACAACTCCATCAACTCCTCATTCAACTCCACCAAACTCAATCACTTGAGTTCTAACTGAAGTCCATCATGCAATAGCTCAACTAACCTATAGGAAAAGCATATTTCCTTCTGGCAGTTGCATGTGCCACATCCGTAGCTCGAACTGAAGTGCTGAAAGAGGATAAGATAATGTTTATAGCCCAAATATTATTAAGAGCTAAAAATATTCCACTGTTCTATTTTTTGACTGGCAGTCTAAAAATAGACTCCGCCCATATGTCTAAAAATAGAGGTCCATCTATTTTTACCAACATGACCAATCATCCATAAATAGCATCTTGCAACTCATAGACCATGATCCATATGTCTAAAAATAGACAGTCTAAAAATAGACTTTGCGCCAAAAATAGCCTGCGAGCCCACTTAGTGAAGGCAACTTCTTTTCAATAAGCTCCATCATCTTGTTGCATTTTCTACACAGTGTGTTCTGCTCTTATGATTTTGACCCCGTAAGCCTTTTGGATCATTTTCTCCCTGAATAGAAAGCTGCTTTTCATATAGTTTTGTTTGCTTGTTGGCTTATCATCTTTTTGCTTGATTTCTTGAGTCATTGGGTGGTCAATGACACTAGGGCATCTAGATTGTTGTCCATTCAGCTGTTTGTGAGCTCAATGAGTTGGGTTGTAGGTGTACTTACTCCTTGCATTTCATTTTCGGTCATTTTATGACTTTGACCTCTATTACACAAGTTTGAAAAGCTTTTGTTTGCTTGTCTAAATGTTTCTTTTTCGGCATGGATCACGTTGCTTGTCTTGTTATTGGTAAAGTTGGAGTTTCACAGGTCTAAATGAGTCTCTCTTTTCATGTTTTCATTTGCTTGAAGAGCTTATTGTCTCGAAAAATTTTTCAATGAAGAATTGTATGCGAAAATTTTATTTCGTTGTTTCATGAAAAAGTATGAAATTCTAGTTTGTTGCATCATTGTGCTACAATAGCTTGCATCATTGAAAGACTAGAATTGCATTGGCATTTGGAAAAGGAAAAGAACTCTTTTGCTTTCAAAAGGACTGTTAGAGATGTGCTTGTCAGGAAATTAAGAATTGGAATGCATTTTTCATTAGTTTATTTTTCGAAAAAGTAAGATAGCGAAAGGTCATTTCGCTTTCAGTTGCTTGATTGTTTGCATTTGATTGAGTAGTTTCTACCCTCTCTAGTGTAGGAATTTCATAAAATTGAAAGGGTCTTGTCTCATTTAGTCGCATTTAAGTTTTTTCGAGTCGCATCGCTAAGACTTGTAAACTAAAACATAAGTCAAGATAAACTTTAAAATGAATTCAATTAACCTAAGGCACATTTGACATTTAACGATCATATTTAGAAGGTCTAGGCTAGAGACATGTTCCAACATATTTAAACCTAGCAGTTGTCATTAGCTTCAACATTAGACAATGCTAGTACAGATTTATGCTCCCCGTACCGTTGAGTATATAACGGGAGACCCCTCTAGGATGCAATCCTTTATCCTTAGGAAGCCGAGTCGGTCGCCTTGCAAACGTGATACACCAAACACAACATTCGGGGAGATTGCCTGCTCGTACTTCTCGGTTCTCTAGGAGGTATTCTGCAGTTCACGGTTGCCTGGTAATCATGTTTACCTAGATCATCCAGAGTAGTCATTTGATATTTTTGACTCATTAAACTTAAAAGATCATTAGAGCACTTGCTCTTTCGAGGTTGTTTTCAATCGAAAGTGATAGAGTCATCTTTTTTTCTTTCTTGACTCCTAAAAAATGAAAGAGCACCTGTCTTTTATGTGTCTTAATAATTGATTGCCCATAATCTGAAAACACCCTGTTAGTCATTTATGAGACCAAATAATGAGTTTCCCTTAAAGAACATTTTAAATCCTTGAAGTTAATTTTTCTGTCGACTAAGACAAGGCTGTCATGGCTGACCCATCTGGTTCACCCAGTTCCTCTTCCTCTCCTCTGTTTGAAAGATTGTCTGAGGAGCTGTTTCTTGAGTTACCAGAGACACTCGAGGACCAAGGTGTTGAACTCAGAATTGTTCTGAGTATTCAACCTTTGTCATCTCATCCTCCACCTACTTTCGATACTGGGTCATCTACTGATCTTGGCCTGGAATCTCCGGACAATCCCGTTCAAACTCCTGAGGACTCGACGACCACTGACGGTCAGCTTGGACTAGTTATCTACCCTCATAATCTTCTGTTTGACCCTGTTGTGATATCACTGCAGCGTCCTTACAGTCTGTACGACCAGCCGGTTGTTCCTTTAGAACTATCCCCTTGTACTTCTTCGGCCATTCGTCATCATTTTTTTCCAGACATGGAACCCGAAGGCGATGCTCCAGTTGCCTCTCCGGAAGAGTCCGAAGTTTCTACTCCACACGCTGTTGAGGGGGAAGAGCTACCTTTTCCTCCCGAGGGTTTCCCCTATTCAGGGGGGTATTCCCACCAGTTTGCCACCCAACTATGTGTCTTTGGCACAGTTGGTTTCATGTACACCTAGTGCCTCATCACTTTACCATAACCCTATTTGGGCATCAGGTGCCATGCCTATGTTAGGTCCATTTGTTGCGAACACAACTTCCCAACAGGTTGTTACCTAAGTCCCGATGCAACCCACCATTCTGAATACCTTTGTATCATCAATCCCAGTTACTCGTCAGGCACAACCAACAGTTTTGAAGAATGTCTCTATTAGTTCCTCCATCCCTCTAGTCATGGCCAGGCTGTGCTACCGCTTGGGGGGAAAAACCTGAATGTTTCTATGGTGTCGGGTGCCACCAATGTGAGTGGCTCACAAGCTCGCATGCTTGGTATGAACGAGCCTTCTTCTGGTATTATTCACAACCCTATTGATCCTACTGGATCAAGCAATGTCCAGTACCAACAGGTTTAGAATCCCGTTGGTTCGTCTGGATCGAGAAATGTTCAGTATCAGTAGCCCTATGGGGCTCAGGTCCAATACCAAACTCCTTACGTTCCATATGGTTCTCAAGGAATGGTTAATCAACCTTACACCCTCCAATTTGGGCAGTACATTTAGCCTGACTATGGCTAGATTCAGTTCAGAAATTTCCCTAGCACTGTTCAAGTACCCTTGTAACAACAAGGAAAACCTCTGCAACAACAAGGGCAACCTTTGTTACCACAAGGGAAACCTTTGTTGCAGAAAGGGCTCTATGCGTAACTGTAAGGGAAAATGATCCCGCAGCAAGGTCAACTGCAACAATTGCAAGGTCAACCCTTGCAATAGTTGCAAAAAATCATGCAACAACAAATGCAATATGATTAGCACACCTCCCAGCCCATGTCCTCACAGGTCCAACCTTTGTAGTTCAGGGACAAATTTTGCAACCACAAATCAACCCTTGCAACAACAAAACCAACCAGGGCAGCATCAACCCTTGTAAACATATCAGAAGGGTCAACCCTTGCAAGGGCAGGGTCAAGGTCAAGTCCTGCAGTAGTGGCTCAAAATCCTAATGTCCTAGGTCAACAATTCCAGAATCCTACTGGCCAGGGTCATTAGGTACAAAACCCTAATTCCCTAGGTCACTAGGTTCAAAATCCTTTTGGTCAAGGGCAACAGGTGCAAAATCCCTATGTCAAAGGGCAACAAGTGGATCAAACTTATGCCCAAAGACAGGAGGTCCAAAATCCTCTTGTTCAGGGGCAACAGGTTCATCACCCGTATGTTCAAGGAAAATAGGTCCAATATCCATATGTCCAATTTCAACAGGCTCAACAACCTTTTAACCCGTACATTGCTTATCAACAACCTATGGCCGGACATTTCCAAGGTATTCAAGGTCAAAATCCTCCCTATGGTCAAGGTAATCCACAATGGGGGCAACTTGAGATGCCATATGGCCAAAATCCCCCACTATGGGGCCAAAACCCTTACCAACAGGGATGGGCTCCATCATTCGGACCTGCTTATCAACCCCTCATGCCTTTTAACACCCAATTGCCATTCTTGGCTACAATCGAATTGCCAGATGTATTTCACCTTACGAATGATCCCATCCTTCATTCGCCATACTGGCCTTCGGTGTCGTCCAATATACCAAGCGATTATCCAAAGTTCGATGGGAAAGCTAAAGAAGATCCTCAGGCCCATGTGATGACATATCACCTCTGGTGCTCGTCGAACTCGTATGTTGACGATTCCATTTGTCTCTGTCTTTTCCAATGAACCCTCACAGGTGCTGTAGCGAAGTGGTACATCGAGTTGCCTCTAAGTACTTACCATGAATTTAACTCATTAGCCATGGCTTTCCTCACACATTCTCAGTTACTGGTTCGCTATGAAATTGGCACCTATTTGCTTACATTGCTTAAGAAAGATACTGTGACACACATCTCTGATCACATCCATGAATGGAGACGTGGACGTCACCTGATCAAATTTGAGATTTCTGATCAGGTTCTCACTGAATGGTTCACCAAATCATTTGTGGCCCCAATTACTCGCGATATAGTGATGGGTGGATGCGTTGCTGATGAGAAAGCTATCGCTCGTGCCTTGTACTTGGATCTAGTTTAGTCTCAGTCTGGAACTTTGTATGAGTTATTACCCAATGCTCCATGACCATCATCCGATCCTGTATCATCAAAGTCACAAGATGTACCTCCCGTTGATGGAGTTATTGGTTTAGTATCCTAGATCCCTCCTAAATCTTCTTCTAAACAGAAGTCAGTATCAAATGTTGTTCCTAATAGTTCATCCCAGAATCCACCTGGCCCTAGTAAAACCTCTGAGGTCCATGCTATCCAGTCTACTGCAGCAAAAAATCCTTGAAAGGAAAGAAGAAAGGCAAAGGCAAGGGTAAATCTGATGCCCCAAAACAAGGTCCTCCCAAATTGTCTACTAGAGAATCTTCACAATGGAAACTTAAGTATCCTTTCCTCATTTTCGAGGAAGATCACTACACTAAGGATTGTCCATGACGATCCGAAGTTAATTTCTTTCTCAAAGGGACCCCTGCTGTCCTCAAAGAGCCATTTCCGTCTCAACAAACCCAAATGGTAGACCAAACCCAATCTGCTTCCTCCAGATCTCAAGTGTTCATGATGAGTACGCATATTTATGTGTCTACTAGATCAAAAGATTATCAAACTCTTGCTTCAACAACTGGGAAAGAGAAAGAAGCCTCACCTTCTTCTTCTACGCCAAGTTCTAGCCATCTGCATATTGAGCACCCTAATCCTGATTCTGCTATAAAGCCACCCTCTCGAGGTGTGCTATGGAAATCCTCGTATAATCCCAACGCCCGAGTTGCTTAGCACTACAATATTGTTGAGGATTTCGCTCAGGTGTCGTTAACCATGTCGGTTCTCGAGGTGCTCCAAAGCTGCCCATCACAACGGACATCTTTGCTGTCAGCTATTGAGGGCATCGATCCTAACGATTCCAATTTGATATGTTTTGATCTAGAGAACCATGTTCCATGTCTTCCTCATTAAATTGCCTTTCTTATTCAAGTAATCATCAATGAGAAGACCATCCACCGGAATGTCATCGATGAAGGTGCTTCCACCTGCATCATGTCGACCGCATGTTGGAAGGCTATTGGTTCCCCTACTTTGAACCAATCTCCGAACACTTTGGAAGCTTTCAATGGGCACAATTCACGACCCTTTGGTGTCTTACCTAACCTTGTTGTCACTCTAGAAGGCAAGACAATGCAAGTCAAGGTAGAAATTGTTGACGCCAATCTTAATTATAATCTTCTACTCGACTGAAGCTAGACCCATGCCGTGCATGCCGTGGTCTCCTCTTTATTTCGCGTGATTCATTTTCCCCATCAAGGGAAGATTGTCACTGTTGATCAACTGTCTTTCTTTTCCTCTTCCTCCTTATATGGCAATGTTCTGTACGTCAAGCACACTAGTGCTCCCTATGAGAGTGTGGGGGCAGGTCTTTTCAAAGATTCTGCCTTAATGGGAATTTTTCCACTCCCATCTCCTCATGTTGCCTTTGTCAACATGATCTCGGTCAAATCTGATCCTTGGGTCATACCTTCACCGTATCTTGTTGACCTAGGGTGAGGTTATGCCGCTTAGTCCCGCCGAAGTCAATTACGTGGAAATTGTTTAGGCTTCTAGTTCTCAATCTTCTGATTCTTTTATGTTGAAGATCTCTCTCGATACGTACTCTCAATCCCCGTGGCTTGGCACTTTGGAATTTCCTGATCCCTTAGCTGAGACCTTGCCTATTGATGAAGGTATCATGGAAGTCATGTCTCTCGAGGAACCACCTTGGATCGATACTCATCATCACTCCTCATTTTTTCCTCGTCCGACGGTCATGTCTATGTGTTTTGAGCAGTCCTCTTCTTCGCTGTCTAATGATGTGTCAATTTATCCTGACATGATCAAACTCTTTCAACTGAGGGAACCTTTATCCCTTCATGGATTCAAGATTTTTCTACCTCCCCAAGTTTTTACCGATTGCCCATTATTGCAATGGGGTTGCCATTTGACTCGTAACCCTCCCTCACCTAGGGGGCATGAGGGTAAAGCATTATATAAGTTATACTCCATTATTTGGACGAGTCGATGCTTACTCGTCATGGAAACAGTAAAACTCTAGTGTCCCTCTGTGTTGATTGATTACTCGAGTCCGACGACGGATTCTTTCAAGAAGTACTATGCTTAGGTCATCTTGCATGGTTGTATACATTACAGTGTCATTCATTTTTGTGCAGTGTGGTTTTGTGTGTTAGTTTTCAAACCACTTTCCTGTTTACTATGCTTTTCTTGCTTTGCAGATGTCTGCGACTCCCCACATTGGTTTCGCTGATGGTGCTTGCCATAATACCCGGAACCTATTATCTGCGGCATGGGCTATTTATGACCCTAACGGTGAGTTGATCGACCTTCAAGGTATCTGTTTAGGTCACACAACTAACAACATTGCTAAATACAGTGCGGTCATCGAACTGTTGTCAAAAGCCATTTCTCTTGGCATTAGAGAGTTGGTTGTCAACCTGGATTCACAGCTTCTCGTCCTTCAACTCAACAGGTAATATTCCGTCAGAAACCCTCAAATATTGAGAATGTATCTTCGTATCCATCTATTGGGAAGAAATTTTGATTACATTACATATCATCATATTCCTAGACGCATGAAGACATTGACAGATGCATTAGCTAATCATGTGTTGGATAGACATTTACAAAACATGTGAAAAGATAAAACAAACCATTTGTACCATAGTAGACAAGAAAATACAACACATATATATATGGTGATAATGTTTGATACATCAGAACCCCAAAAAATAATATGTGTGTCTAAAATAACATCGGCATCTCGCAGGCCCCATATATTCGTGGCACGTAGGCCTAAAAAAATGTAAGTGCTAGACCTAGGAACTAATCAGCATGGTGATCATGGTAGCATGATACAACTCATGCAACACGAGTAAGAAATCGACAGATCCGATTCGAGACTCCCACCATGCATCACTGGTATTGACGAGGAATGTCTCCTACTTGAGCATACTTCGGGATGCCACGAGTCAACCCCTCAAGGTTCCTTGTGATCTCCTCCTCATTGTCACTCCCTTTTTGATAAGGAGTGACAACATCAATAGGGCGGGGGATGCGCCTGGCTATTGGGGACATCCTAGCAGGACGCTCTGGTCCAACGTCTGCATTAACAAAAGAAATGTTATAAGCACATATATACCAAAAAACAATTAAAAAAATCTAAAAAATTAAAAAGTTGTTTTTTTACCTTCATCCTCAAAATCCTCTCCATCTGGTAAGGGCATGTTCGGATCTCCATGGAAGTCGGTTCCACTGTATGGCCAGTCCTCCACAACGATCTACTATCATCGTCGCCATGAAAATAATGTAGGTTTGTACAACATGTGCTGACTCCCAGTGATCCTGGGCATCAAACGACTCCAGTGGGCCATCCACGGATCGCGTGGCATAGGGGGATCTACCTAAGTCAGCTGATACTGGAATAGTGGCAACCCTTCCAAGAAAAAGGTCACGAGCATAGATCCGAAGAAAAACTGCTTCAGATTCCCCACCTTAGCTTTGGACAGCTGGCGCTTCATGTTGATCTTCATGGCCTCTGCCAAGTTGAAGATCGTAGGTGCTGTGTAGTCGATAGCATATAGGAACTTTGACTTGTTGGGTTCATGTTCCACCTGGGACCCTGCCAGTCTGTTGATGGTCAACAGAAGCACTCTTAGTGTCAGATCCTGAACACTGGAAATCTCAATCTTCCCACTCTTGGATTTTAGGGCCTCAAGATAGTGTTCAACTAGCAATGAAGATATGCTTGCCCCAATCGGTCATGACCCATACAAGTTTATTGGTTCCCCTCTTCAGGATAGTCCAGTGATGAAGTATATATCTGAAGTTTCGAACTCCATCTCCTGGTCACCAATGAAAAATATCTCCTAATTAATGTCCAAAAGACTAATCAGGGACCGAAGCAACTCGGGTTTGGCCGACATCCCTAGCGTGAGAAAGAATTTGAGGAGCTCACAAGACCTCAAAGATTCCAGGCAATTTGGGTCATTCATTTCGTGGGTGTCGACATCCTCATGTTCCCGTTCTTTCTAGTCCACCATTTTTAGCGATTCTTTCTTGCAAAATCCATTAATTTGAGTCAATAGTCATGCTTGGCCCATAAAATTTGAGTTTTAACTATGATTTTTTGAGGAAATAGTGTTTTTCCCTATTCACATTGCCGACGCGCCTATTTTAAAAAGTTTTTGCAAAACCCCCTCAAAAAACTAAAAAAAATGTTTAAAAACAGAAATAAAGGACATGAAAATGGAGCTGAGGGCTTTGGCTTTTACCCGTAATTGGCAGCTCGACAATTGACCTCCCGGATCTCTTGCAATCTGCTCTGGAACAATTAGGGAAAAGTGAGTAAAAAGTTTTCATAGCAAGGTAAAATGGTAAATGGTAAAAATATATTTACTTTTCTCCTTTTTATTCATTTTTTCATGAAAATATCAAGTTTTTATAAATAGTTTAACCTATTTTGCCTCAAGAACTAGAAAATACACTTTACCTTTTTGCACAGCGACAGGTGATGGATGTTCAAAGATGATGACGAGTCACATTTCAACTCTTTTCTCGACTCATTAAGCTCATATGAAAATATTGTCGAGTGTTTTTCGCTTTTGACTCGTAAAAGAAAATAAAATGGGGGGTCTGCTTTCAAGCTCTTTTCTGACCCTTTGAAAGTGAAAAGATGGCCGAGCCCTTGTCATTTCAAACTCGTTAACGGATGCGAAGTGTCGTGTGCCCAGTATAAGTTTACCCCTTTTTCAGGCTGGGAGGCACTATTTACGAAAAAGTTACTCCTTGACTGAAATGGTCAAGCGGTTCTCTCAAGTTTCGTTTTCCACCTTTTCGGGCTCGAGAGACACAAATGTATGAAAAGGGACCGTGTGGAGTTTTCTTTTACATATCTTTTTCAAACTCTCTAAACATGAAAAAGATACCGAGTTACACCTTTGTCGGACTTGTTAAACTATTAAACGACATTGGCTTCGTCACCATGATGAACATGAGCTTCTCCTTCCTAGGGCTCGTTAAACTTACTTGGTCGGATTTGTCCGAAGGATGAACTTACAATGCAAGCATATGCTATCCCCTTCAAGCTTGTGATTAAAAAATAATTGGGGTACCTGCCAGAAATGGTGGGGAAAATTTGGAAATCTATTAGTTGTGTCGACAACTCACTCTTGAACATGACACTTTCTGCTTCGTGTCGGGTTGGGATATTCTCCTTTATATCGTTGACCTTCTTGGGTTTGGGCCATTCATTTTTTCCTTCCATTTGATCTTTGCCACGTCATCATGACCACCAATCTCATGGATCCAAAAGCTGCCAAACTTCCAATTGTGTCGTCGATATGTTCAAGAGTTGTCCTTCTGCAGTTACACTTACCGCTGTTCTCTATATCACCCAAAATCATTTTGTATCCTTTCATCTCGTGTCAATGATATTGGAAACATTATGGCCCTCCTTCGACACAATCTTTTCCCATCGACTTCAGATCATTATTTGGGAAGTTGACCGAGAGAATCCCTTCCAGTACCTTAGAGCTTGCATGCCCTAATGGCAAGTTCTTCGCACTCAATGACAAGTTCACATCATTGGCTTTCGATCGAGTTATTTCATGGGTGTTCGACTTTAGTTCCTCTATTCACATTCTGTGGATTGTGCTGATAGTACCTTGAGGACCATTATCACTATTGGTGGGTTTCTCTTGTGCTTGTTAATAGTTTACATCATTGACTGGTAATCAAGCGATTTTCTAGCATGTTCATCGTCAACACATCTATTCGCATCTTAGAATTTGTACTTTGATCGGGCTGTGTTGGAGCGCAAGACCCTGGACTCAGATCACAAAAGTACAGGTTGCGAAGTGATGTGACATGGTTATGTTGATATACATGTCTCTTTCAGATGGATGGCTGCGACCATACCATTAGTTATCATATGTGATCCTTATCATTATTGGATTGTTGGGACCATACCTTGGTTTCATTATGACCCTCTTTGAAGGATGAATGCACCCATACCTGGATCCATTCACATGATCATTCTCTGGATGGCTGCATCCATGCCATGATTCATGTATCATTTGATAGGGTTCTCAATTATGTATATGTATATGTATTTGCTTGTAGGTTTTCCGACGACAGACTATGGTTCCCCACACTGATTGATAAAGCATTTCATCCCTCACTCCAGCTCGGCCTTCATGCTTTAGGGGGTATCTGTTACACAACATTTGTCACTTCCCCTATACCCCCCATTCCTTGATACTGGAGGAACTCCATAGTGAACCCCACATGCTTTGCCTCCATGAAGAAACTCCCATTGTGTCCCTTTTCATGAGCAAATCAATTCCCTTTTGCACCATTTCCCCTGAAACTTCTATTTTGCCCAGTTTACAAGACCGGCGCTAATGACCTTTATCTCCCTTGTGCCGATGTGTAGATATTAGCACTATCCCCAGCGCCGACTGGAGCAACTTAGCTGTGTTCCAGTCGCACTGGTCCTGTTATGTGAAGTTTTTTAAATTAAGAGTCGAAGCTCCCAACTCTAGAAGCTTCATAATATAAGTATGGTAAATGGTTTGGTCGGATGGGATCGAGGATGTTAGTTTGGGCTCCTTTCCCCTATAATGATGGAACTAGCTCAAGGGATAATACCTTCTCCCATGAGGAGTGGATCCATCTCCCATCCATTCATCATATATAAACCTCCCTTCTTCCCAAGCACAAGCTAGTGTTGATGTTGGTGTGCTAGTGCTATTTTGGTTTGTAGTAAACAATAAGCTATTCGTAGTTGTAGTGAGGGAGAAGTGTGATTTGGTTTGGAATGAAGCTTAAAGGGAGGAGCCTTAAAACTATTGTTGATTGAGGCTATCATGGAATGCTAGCAAAAGTGTGAGGGAATCTGGTCTTGTCAGAGGAGAACCGCAACGTCAAGACAATGGTTGTAATCTCTTCTTGATCAATATATATGAAACTATCGATTGATTTCTTACATGTTTTGTCATCTTACATATTCATGGCTTAATGTTTCTTGACTTGTTAAGTAGGTTGAATTACAATTTTTCTGTTATCACGGTTGTTGTTTGTTGTTGTTTATTTGTTTCAAGTGCTTGAAGAAGGAAGCGAGAGATAGCTGGAGCAAGCAAGCAAGGACATCATCAAATGGGATAAGCGTACTAAGAGGTAGGCCCTCTTAATTGGTTCTAACCTAAGGAAATCTTCCATAGAATGCATTTGTTGTGGCTAGACCCATTATCGGGCTAGAGGAATTTGTTTGTGTCCGCACTTATAATTTTACTTCACCACAAGGGTACACCAGTGCATCGACATAATTGTGGTCGACATCCTAGAAGCATATGTATTACTGCGTAGTAGGGACTGGTCGAGTAAACTCCAGGGGTATTTTTCCACCGATTAGTCTCACTTGTGACTACCCTACAAAGGAAAGAACAATTAGATCAAAGTTAATAATGAACCTTACATGAAGCATACTATCATGGATCTTGAAGGCTTGAATGAGACCATTATTTTTTCTCAAGAAGAACTAGGAATGTATTTTATAGAAGCAATGCTGGGCTGTTATCAAGCTGAGTCATCACCCATCCCATCTGATGCCCAACTAGATCTCCTGTCACACCCCCCAGTTGATGCAAATGAAATTTGTACTATATATGCCAATACTCTAGACATTGATATGACTAGCAATGAAATCTGAACACTATATTATGATGGGTCTAAGACTCATGATGGGGTTGGTGTAGGTTGCATCCTTGTGGACCCAAAAAAAAGGAATTTTTTAATTTCTTGTAGGTTAGAATTTCAGTGCACCAATAATAATGCAGAATATGAAACGCTGATCCTTAGGCTCAAGAAATATCTTGACCTGAAGGCAAAATCTTTGAAGGTGATCGATGATTTTGAGATCATTATGAGATAGGCATGAAACATGATTCATTGTCTATCACCGCACTTGAAAAATTATCATTAAAAATGTATGGCGTTTGATCTGCTCTTTTAAAGCTTTCAATATTAATTCTGTTCCTAGATTCAATAATGCAACTGCTGATACTCTAGCTAAGATGATTTTTCAATTGAAATTATTTATAAACCTGTTGTCCCAAATAATGTAACTAATTTGTGCATTTTCAATGATGATCAATGAATATTGGTTTTCATGGAAAATGCTGAGGTGTTTAAAGATGCGACGACAGAAGAAGAACATGAAAGGTCCCTGCAAGACGAAGAAAATGAGCGTAAGGGAAACCCTATGCCCAAAGGAGTGGTTACACTGGAAAGATTATTCGATCTGCAGAACCGTTTCGGAGGCCCACCAAACACCAAAACACAAAGTTACACACTGTCACACGAGAAAATTAACCTCAGTATGGAGGCCGAGCCAAAATTCATCAACCTAGGTGTACATTGTTCCCTTGAGGAAAGGCAGTCCCTCATCAACTTATTTAAGAAGTATCGTGACACATTTTCTTGGACGTATGACGACCTAAAGACTTATGACACTGGGATCATTCAACATATTATTCCTATAAAGGATGGGTTCAAACCTTTTCAATAGAAATTGAGGAAGGTGCATCCTACGTTGGAACCCTTTATTCAAAAGGAGCTAAAGAAACTGTTGGATGCACGTATTATCTTTAAAGTCAGGCATTCTACGTGGGTTTCAAAACTTGTTCTGGTGCGGAAAAAGACCAGATAATTTCAGTTGTGCGTCGATTTCTGGAATCTCAACCAAGCTTTAGACAAAGCCAACTACCTAATTCCCTCAACAGAACAAATTCTACAAATAGTTTTTGGGTCAAAAATGTTTTCCTTGCTTGATGGTTTCTTCGGTTACAACCAGGTGCTAGTGGCTGAACCAGACTGATTAAATACGAGCTTCAGAATGAAGTGGGGAACGTTTTGAACTTATCAATGCCAGAGAAACATTCCAAAGGGATATGGACATCTCTTTTAGAGGATTGATGGGTCAAAGCGTGGTTGTTTATCTACATGATGTCACAGTGTTCTCAAAGAGGATGTCCGACCACCTTCACCATCTCAAACAAATCTTTGAGTGATGTCAGAAGTATGGGATTTTTCTCAACCAAAATAAGAGCACATTCGCGGTTTCAGAAGGAAATCTTCTTGGGAATATCATCAACAAAGATGGAATCACTGTTCATCCTGATTGCATGAAAGGTATCTCACAATTTCTTTTGCTAGCAGCAAAAAAGGTATGCAATCTTTCCTAGGTAAAACCAATTTCCTTCACAAGTTTATTTCAGATTTTTCCCAGATTGTTAAGCCCTTGCAGAATATGATAAAGAAGAACTTGGTTTTTAAATGGAACCAAGAAGATAAGGAAGCATTTAATCGTATCAAGAAAGATATCGTTGAAGCACCCTTCCTCTATAGCCCCGATTTCAGTAAGGACTTCATCCTATACACTTTCGACTCAAATTCGTCCTTAGCTGCTATGCTTAAACAGAATGATAGTAACCATGATGAATTACCTATATCCTTTATGAGAGCAGGGCTACAAGTCACATAACTTAATTACTTGGTGATAGATAAACATGTGTATGCAATTTACAATGCGATGAAACATTTCAAACCATATATTCTCGTGAACTGCATTACGGTGTTTATACCTCACCTTGTTGATAGGCCACTATTCACCCAACAGGAGGTGGGTGAGAGAAGAGGAAATTGGATGACCTTCCTCCAAGAATATGACTTGGAGTTCAATCTAGTTCACACAGTTAAAGGGCACAAAATATGAATCAAAAGGCTACAAACCAACCAAACGATGAATCAAAAGGCTGGGATCACAAGATTGAAATGTACCAAAATGAACTCACCAACGATCATGACTCTTCACCTTGGTACTCTGACCTGAATCAGTATTTAGGGAAAGGGACTTTACCTCCTCCCTTCTCTGCGAAACAAAAAAGGGTAGTGAGTCTCAAAGACACTTTTTACCAATTGGTACAAGGGAATTTGTTTCGTAAGCACCACCACGAGGTGTTACTAAGGTGTTTGGAAAGTGATGAAGCCCAATGGGTGTTGAACGAGTTACACGATGGGCCAACAAGGGGCCACTATGTTGGCGACACCACTTCTCATAAGATCATGAGGGTAGTATTCTACTGACCCACCCTTTTCAAATATGCTTATGCTTATGCTTTGGAATGCCCCATCTGTCAGAAGCATGCAAGAAGGCAACCTCGGTCAGCTGCTCCCCTCCAATCTATAGAAATGGAAGAACCTTTTCAACAATGGGAATTGGATATTATCGGGGAAATCATGCCCCATTGATCAAAGCAGCACAAGTAGATTCTCATGGCCACATACTATTTCACAAGGTGGGTTGAAATAATCCCATTGTGGAAAATCAATGACGAAGAGGTAATATATTTTGTTAATCAGTACATCTTGGCCATGTTTTATGTTCCAAGCTCACTTGTTTTTTAGAATTCTATGTACTTCTCGTCTTTAAATCTATATGGTTTTTCTCTAGAAAATAACTTTGTTTTAAACATTCAGCTAACTATTATCCCCATGGGAATGGCCTGGAAAAGTCCACCAAAGAAACTGGCACAATGCCCTGAATAATTCCTTGTGGGCTGACCACGTTACCCCAAAACCATCTCTCGGGATGTCCCCCTATTTTCTGGTTTATGGGAAAGAAGCCATATTACGACCCAACCTGTATCTCCCTGCCCTTTAGTTGTTGCAAGAGTTGCAAGGCACCTCTTTCCCTACCATTCAAAATGGAATTGACACCCTCCTTAAACTGGAAGAGGAGAGACAAAAGGCTAGAGAAAATTTTGTTGCTCACCAAAGCCAAATCAAGAGATGGTTTGAAAAGAAATCCACAGCTAACTTTGAGTTCAATGTGGGTGACCTAGCTCTTAAATCAAGCAAGGCCATGAGGACAAAGGTAAGCACACTAAGTTCTAGGCCTTATGGATTGGTCCTTTCCAAGTAAAGAAAAAAATTGGAGAACACACCTATAGACTCTAGACTCTAGGAGGGAGGGTTGAACCCCTTCTCGTCAATGACCAAGGCCTCAAGTTCTACTTCACCTAGTAGCCCTCACGGTTGCTCACACACCCTGTACTATAGCTTCTTTCTTTCCCTTTCCTTCTGCCAATCTTCTTCTTTCACCTTTACTTTTTGTTTTAAATTCTTTTAATGTTTTTCCTTGAATGAAGCATCTAGAATGTCACTCTGAAGTTGAGGTATCCCCTACATTTATGGTTGAGGTATGTTTCTTTCTGGGTGTTCTCTTAACTCGACCGATAGAGTGTTAAACCTTGTTGGAGTGGGGAACTCAATGACATCTGCGACACCCTATCTTTCAACAGTTAATCCTAGTTGCTGACTTGGTTGGAGTTTTGAATGAATTAGTTTGTCTGGTTGGTTTGAAAGTGGAGGGGAAGAAATCTTTAATGAGCATACATATTTAGGGAAAATAACAAGGTCTCTGAAAAACCAGAAACAACCTCTCTTGCAAGTAAAATAAGTCGGGATCCCTCGTCTTCCTAGGAAAATAACTGCCATACGAATAAGTGTGAATGAGCACATGTGAATAAGTGCCAACAAGCACAAGAATTAAACATATAAGGGCAAAAGGACTGAGAAAGGATTCCTGCATAGAGAGGGGATACAACGAATTTTCCAGGGGATTGCCCAGGCTCACTAGAAGCGGAGCAACGTTTGCGATTTCTAGGTAGTGACTCTACCGGGGTACTGTTAAGGCTCGTTGGAAGGGGAGAAACACTAGATATTTGTAACCACTATATCGAAAACTATTAAACCTCATATCATTATCTAAATCCTCCACGTCGAGTCAACATGGATGTTATCATCTTGTGTGTGTCAATAAGCTGAGTTTGAGAAACTTAAGATTGTTGATCAATATCAAGGAAAGATCCGGAGGCATCAGTAAGACCCGCAACTTTAAGATGCAACACTCATCAAGGTCCACCTTAACCAAGGCCAGGGGTAGCTAGAGATTCTAGAGTCCTACCCGTGAATCACTAATTGTTGTAGTTGCTACAACAACCCCTCCAAAATTTCTGACCCTTCAAAATTTCGGAGTCCCTATACTATCCCCTTAGCTGTCACCTGCTCTCGGGACCTTCTTCGGAACCTTTAACTCTCTTCATCCCGCGAACCTAACTCCTACAAACCTTCAAAAGTTTGGTATCTTTTCCTAGTCGCAGGTTGCATAAAAAAAACCCTCGAAAACTGAAAAAATCGTGACCCTGCGACCTAACAAAATTTATGATCAAGTCAAGTCACTAGGTTGCAGGGAAAAGTTCTCGACTTATCTGCCCCATGTGACCTTGTGACTATATGACCTCTCTAGGTTGCAAGGTTGAAGTGTTGCGAGTCGCCTATTTATGGATTGTGCGACCTATGTGACTTTGCAACCCTTGTGGTTGCTAGGTCGCAAAGGTCTTGAAGCCAAACAAGTGTGACCTATGCAACCTAGTGATGTCACGAGGTAGAAAGGGCCACAAACACTTGAAATCACACAAGGTGTGACCCCTGCTACCCCCACATGTGCGACTAAACTTATAAATATCGGACCTCGCCATTCATTTGGGAAATTCACTCTTGTCGCACGAAGGATAGTGATGTTCAACAATAAGAAGAGGCATGCGACCCTGGGAGGTATGAAAATCTCCCCCTCCCCTTCTAATCATTTATTTACACCATTTGTCTCCCTCTTCCACCCTGACTATGCATATTCCAGATGAGGGGGGTTTTTATCCAAATTTTGGGCTCATTTTAACTAGAAACCCTTAGTTGCTCTATTTGTTCTTCAGGAACCCCTCTATGCATTTTCTTTAGCCATCCGCCTCCCAAATTGGCCTGATTTCCCGAAGGACCAAGCCATATGATCTTGAGAGGCCCCAAGAGCCCATCTTGAGCCTTTTTTCACTCATCTAATCACCCAAGGACAACGGTCGCACGATCGAAATTTGTAGTAGGCTTATGGGTGTGACCTTGTCACTCTTGCGACATCGCAATCCCTGCGACCCACCCTCATATGCGACTTTGGAACCCACTCCCATCCCCCACCATGTGACCTATGCAACCTAGCTATTTTTATAGACCTACTAGTCGCCAAGTCGTGCACTCATCCTTGCAACCTCCACGACCCCTTGATCCCTGCGACCTTGTGACCTGCCAAGGAAATCTCTTCCTGGGATCTGGAAAATATAATTTGTGTGTGCTACTAAGAGTTTTTATTCATGCCATCTCTCTCATCATGTGATTTATTGTTTGACATGCTAGGTGATGTTCATCTTGAGTGCATCTCGATCTCCCCCTTTGGTGACAAGATGGCACCCCCAGCAGCGAAATCAACTTGTAGGAGTTCCGAAAGTAGTGTACAAGAGATTCAACAAGCCCTGCTACTCCCCATCTATGGGGATATTGCATGTAATATCAACAAAATCACCAAGTTCTCCTGGTTTGACATTTACTTAAAATTCGCTAAACAGGAGATCCGAGAGGACCATGAGGATTTCCCATTATACATAAATGTAAAGAGGTTGAAACTCCACAAGGTGGCCTCACATCCACCATTTTTTCCATGCATCGAGATCATTGAGTGGATCATACGGAAAACAAAAATATATCAATGGATGGTAAGGGATCACTCAGGTGCACCATTCACAACTATCTCCTCTACAGACATCACTACGTATTACAGGTTACTTGAAAAGGAGGAGGCATTTAACACCTAGTGGCTGTCAAATTTTGTAATTCTGATCAAGGACATTTTAAGGGAATGGTGGCAAGACCTGTCCAAGTTACGGGTCAGAAGCGATCAAATATACAAAACAGATAGAATAAAGAAGGTTTATCAGCTGATTCGCTGCTATGATGAACCATCTGTAAGGCAAGACCGGCGCTGATGTTTTCCTCGAGACATGGGTGCCTATCATGTATGTCGTCGCCACCAGGGGTACGATTTTAAACTGGGCCAACATCCTAGCTTTAGTTCTAAGAAAATACATAGTTGCGGCTAAATATGTTGAGCTAGAACAGGCGTCAAAATTCTACATGGCCTCATACCTCCTGGATGCGGTCTATGAAAGGTGCTGGTTTGATCACTAGACTACAACTGGACCACAGCTGTAGCAGAGCCAGTGCATCAACATTACAATATCTTATGGAACCCCAACTATAAGGGCATGCTTGACACCATCTCTGAATCATTTATTTCCCCATTATATCAGGTTCTTTTTGGGGAAGAACCCCTTACATGTCCAAGAGGGCCATGGAGACCATCATCAAAGTAGTGCATTGGTTCCCAATCCAAGAGGGGACATTCATCAGAGTTTTTGGTTCTTACAAGACCACACACACACTCCCTATATTTGTCACAAACATAGTACTCATGTAGGAAGTGTGCTATTAGATGACCCAGGGGTTTTCAAAGACGCTGAGCAAGGAGGAGAAGAAGCCTTGGCCCACATTCCCTCACATTATTAGGGCTTACATAGTGGAAAACTTCAAGGAAGTGGAGTCAGATGCAAAGCAACTAAAGGGATGCCATTTTGTGACTCTGAACCACCATGCCTATGATCTAGAGAGGGTAGTAGCGACACACTGCAAAAGGGCCAATTTTAACTTTTCATACCCACATTCCAAGTAGGATCATGAATATGAGATTAGGAAATAGTACAATGCTACCAGGGAACTCAACCCCAATGAGCAACAAGAAAGAGATGATGAGAAACCTAAACATTCCCAGGAAAATGTGAGCCTTCAAGAGAGATCAACTTCTCTAAAGAGGAAGAAGGAGCAACAAAAGGCAACAAGGAAACTCAAGAAACACAAGGAGAAAGAGGTAGAATATTCCTAGAGTGACCAAGAGGCGGGGGAGATGACAAAACATTAGAGCAGTGAAATGTAATCCTGGAAAGGAAAAAGAAAGAGATCAAGAGGAAAATAGAAGAAGATCTCAAACGATCGCAAGATTCAGGTGGCCAACACTCCAAATACCAACTTGAGAAAAGAAAGCGGCTAGAGGAAGAAGAGAGGAAGAGTCAGTTAGAAGAGAAGCAATTAAGGGAATAGGAAGAGAAAAAGGCCCAAGAGGAAGAAGAGAAGAAGAGACAGGAGCAAAAGCAAAAGGAACAAGAATAGATACAGAGGCAGACCGAGGAGCTTAGGAAGAAGCAAGAGCAGGAAGAGTAAGAAATAAGCGGCTAGAGGAGGAGCAAATGTGGAGAGCAGAGGAAGAAAAGAGCAGAGAAGAGGAGGAGAGAAGAAAGAAGTAGCAAGAAGAGGCTGAAAAGAAATTTCAACAAGAATCTGAGAAAGTTGATATGCTTTTGTTGGATGTTCCCCCATCCACTCACATCATCGTAGGACATCTCCCTCTCAAGATGTTAAGCATTCCTGAGGCAGCAGAAGAAAAGTGCTGGACCTAACCAAGCTCACTTTTGATCAGATTAATTTCAAGATCATGCAGGAGAGAAGGAAGTGATATTCTAGGAACCCTTCAGAACCTCTATCAATAACCTCAGAGAAAGAAATTGTTATTTACACTACATTTAACACTGAGATGATTGCCTCATCTGTGACTGCTTTTATGACTGCAACTTAACTGAATGTTGCTAGGATGAGCAAACAAATCGAGGAACTCCAGAACAAGCTTTACACACATGAGCAAAAGTTTGTTAAAGTAGAAGAAGATAGAAGGAAAGCCAAAGAAGAAAATGTGGCCCTATGCTTGATGCACTCTAGTATGAAAGAGCTACATGATGCAATCAAGGATGAGGATGAAATCCTTGGTTGTAGCTCCAATCTTGTCCATATAAACAAACACAAAGGAAAGGTTTTCTATGCTAAAGGAAGCCATTGCAGCTTTGGATATCATGCATGAGTGCTCCACCAAGTACCCAGGTGCACCGACAGTAATCCAAAAAAAAGACTGGATCACTACACAAAATGCCAAAGTCCAACTCCGCATCAAGATCCAATTAGAAGATAAACTAGCCAAGGATGTGGAAAAATTGTTGGCTTCTTACAGGCACATTTTGAGTGGTTTGGAGTTGATGATCGAGAACCATGGGGTTCCATCTATCAGGGAAATCGCGCAAGCAAAGAAGCAGGAGGGCATCTCACGTGAAGTTCAGGCATTTGTTGACACTTTCAGGTAGGTTTCCAACTCAGACAACCTGTAGGTTACAAAGGAGAATATCACGCGATACGTGGTGGAACCAGTGAGAATGTACACAAAGATGGTGCCCCTAGACAATCAAGTGAACGCTAAATAAAAAACTCTCATCTCAGACACCCTCAAGTGTCTACATAGATATGACGAAGAAGAAATGCAGATAGCCCCCATAGTTGCTAAGTACAAGCTTTGGCACACTTACCTAGTGGAGGAACTACATCTAGATGTCCCAAAACTGTATATTATCAAGTTAATAGGATAGAATTTGATTATTTTATGAAATTAAAAAAATAAAATAGAGTAGGGAAATAATAGAAGATTTGAAGAGTCATAAGGAAGTCGAAAGGTCATGAGGAAGTCCAAGGGTCAAGGGTAGACCAAAGGTCACTCTCTTTTTTATAAATACATCCTCATGACATATTGTAAAAGGAATTTTAGCTTGGGACTAATTTTGGTACATATTGTTTTGAGAGAACTTGTGCTCTTTTAATAAATGCAAGTAGTAATAGTTGTTTTCCACTGTTGGATTGGATGGATACTTTATACTGTGATGCCATGGATATTATTTGCTCAATGATTTGAAGGTTCCTATGAGTTTTTGATGTGCAGTCTCCTCGTGTATCTTCCTATGCTATGAATCTTGTTTTCCAGCACATGGATGGAATATGATATGCTAAATCTATGCTTATATTAATGAACTATTTTATTGGTATTGGCTTAATATTATTGTAGGTTGTGCATTCACTTATGATTGTTGACACTTAGCTACTTTGAAATTGTTTATAGTTGTTAAGCATATTCTTTAAATATGCTTGATCTTATTTGAAATTTTGCTAACAATGTTTTATTTAAGGTTCATGTTGTAAAGTTCTAATATGCTATTTATGGTATTCATGTTATGAACATTCATCGGTTATTTCCCTTGTGTTTGTTGAAGTTCTTGTGTTTTGCTTAGTCGTTATATCACCTCCATCCAAAGTGAATTCAAATCACCTGTACGACACCCTGGCCTATACACCCGATGAGATCCCTTAAACAAACTGTGTAGAGTATAGTTGGGATTCTCCATCGGGGAGATCCCTTTGTTTTTGGTGGAGAATTCCAGCCTGTCAACATTTTCATACTCTTTCTATGCTCATTTCTTTCTTGTTCTTTGCACGTCAAGTGCTTGAATAAAAACTGAAAACAACCAAATATTTATTTAGTTGCTTTTTTATTTAAATAATCTCATATTTATAGATAATAAATAGACATGAATGGTTTTAAATTTTGAACATGCACATTAGTAATCTCAATTTTCCTTGATAGATGAAATTTTAGTTCAATCCTTTACTTATTGTCATAGAATAGACTACCTTTACTTTCCATATCACAAAGTTCATTTTCTTTCTGAGAAATATAGTTTTATTTCTTTCTTAGAAATAGAGTTTAATTGCTTTCTAAAATAGAATTGTCAATTGAATTTTCATGGAATAAACTTTATGGTTTTAGTAGAATAAATTGATTTTCATGGTTCAACACACTAGAATTTAGAATAAGAACTTACAATTTTAAAAATATTTCATAGCATAGAATTGGTTTCATAAATTCACATTTATTCTTATTAGAATAGAAATGTCATTTCAATTCAATAGATTAAAAATTTCATTGCTTTCTAGTTCAAAATGTACTGCTTTTCCTAGATATTTCCTTTTGATAAGTTTTGTCATGCTTTATTTATTTATTTATTTATTTTCTCTTCTGCAATTATTTCAATATGCTATATTTCCTTTTAAATTGAAAGTCAATTTCCTAACATTGTGCAAGTATACTTCACAAGTGTACAAACGAGGATTGGTAATTTAATGTCAAGTAATCTAACCAACAAGTAAATTACCAAAAAAATTTGGCGTCATTGTCAGGGAGGTACACTTAGGCATTTAATTTCAATTTAGAATGTCTTTTTATTTCCACAACTCTGTTTAGGAGGAGCGGTAAGATGAGAGGTAAGAACCTGCACATCACGATTGTGGGGTTCTTCCTAACTAGAGTTGTTTTAATTGCATCTCATTTTAGTTGCTATTGTGCAGGCAATCCTTTTTGCAGACATAAATGATCCCTCTAGTCCTATGGGAGGATCTAGCAACAAACTAGACAAATATGTGCAAACTTTCCTAGTTTATACTAGAAAACACAAAGGAAGATAGATGACCTACCTCACTTTGATGCTAAAATCTGTTTGTGTCGTCCTTGATCCTTGCGCTTCCAAGCTCAATTTCCTCTTCGTTGATGTGGATAAATACCTGAAAGGAAAATCATGTGGAGACAACAAACACATCCATAAGAAAAACCATTCTAATATAAACCATATAATAGATCAAGGAGTATTATACTAAATGAGTAATGATTGACACATTTATGGAAATAAAACACATAATGTAGTATTAATAGATGTTAAAGGAAGAATTACAACCACTTGAGCCTTGATGTTGGAAGCATCCTTTAGGTGAGTTTCCAAGTCCTAGCCTTAACCTTCAAGCACTCCTTTCTCCTTAGCAAAATGGGCAACATTTCGGCATAGTTCAACACTAGGAAGGAAACCAAGCAATAGCCAACCAGTTGTGGATAGTAGGGATATCATTTATAGGGAAGGAGAGGGACTTAAGGATTCATAAAAGAATGGAGAGGTTCACAACTCAAGGGAAAGATCCAAGAATGTAAGATAAAGGAACAAGAATGGGAGATCTCACTCTAATCCTTATTCACATGTAACCAACTTGTCGTTCTCGAGACTTCTAGTAAGAGAAGCTTCTCCTCCACTTTAGGAAAAAAATTCCTCAAGAGGTTTAGTGCATGCTTTCCTTATAAAAGCTGCGCTGGGAGTGCTAGGTCAATATAGTGCAACAAGTTACCAGCACAGGTCATCAGTGGTGCAAAACACACTAATCCTGAAAACTAGGTTTTTGACAAGTTTTCTCAGAAACTCTTTCAGGGCGATTTTTATTCTTTTCTTCAGGGATGCTTCTGTATATGTTTCATGGTGAATACACTGACAAATTTGATCATTTTGATGCTTTAGGATGTGGGACGAGAAGTGTGACAAAATAATGTGTAACAGATGCCTCTAAAGCATGAAGGCAAAACGAGGAGTGATGGGTGAAATTCTTTACAAGTCAAGGCAAGGACCCGGAGAAACACCACTAGGAGACCTGCAAATCAAGGATGATACAAGATATCTGACATCTTTGATGTAAGTATGCTTATAATTCATCTTTGAGTAGACATCTAACAATACATGAATCCACAACATGGACGCAACCATCCGAATAGAAAGGATCATGTGTAGGGATCCACGACATGGAAGCAACCATCCGAATAGAAAATATCCCTCTAGTCCTATGGGAGAATCTAGCAAAAAACTAGACAAATATGTGCAAACTTTCCTAATTTATACCAGAAAACACAAAGGAAGATAGATGACCTACCTCACTCTGATGTTAAAATCGGTTGGTGTCGTCCTTGATTCTTTCGCTTCCAAGCTCAATCTCCTCTTCATCAATGCGGATGAATACCTAAAAGGAAAATCACATGGAGACAACAAACACATCCATAGAAAAAACCATTCTAATATAAACCATATAACAAATCAAGGAGTATTATACTAAATGAGCAATGATAGACACATTTATGGAAAGCAAACACATAATGTATTATTAATAGATGGTAAAGGGAGAATTACAATCACTTAAGCCTTGATGTTGGAAGCCTCCTTTAGGTGAGTTTCCAAGTCCTAGCCTTAACCTTCAAGCACTCCTTTCTCCTTAGCAAAATGGGCAATATTTGGGCACAATTTAGCACTAGGAAGGCAACCAAGCAATAGCCAACCAATTGTGGATAGTAGGGATCTTATTTATAGGGAAGGAGAGGGAATTTAGGATCCATAAAAGGAGGGAGAGGTTCCACAACTCAATGGAATTATCCATGAAATTAGGATCAAGAACCAAGAATGGGATATCTCACTCTAATCCTTATTCACCTATAACCAACTCGTCGTTCTCGAGACTTCTAGTAAGAGAAGCTTCTCTTCCACTTTAGGAAAAACTACCTGAAGAGGTTCAGAGTGGGTTTTCCTTATAAAAGCCATGCTGGTAGTGCTAGGTTAGCATAGTGCAACAAGTTACTTGCACAGATCACTAGTGGTGCAAAACACACTAATCCTGAAAACTAGGTTTTTGACACGTTTTCTCAGAAACTCTTTCAGGGAAAATTTTCTTCTTTTCTTTAAGGATGCTTCTGTATATGTTTTATGGTGAATACACTATCATATTTCACTATTTTTATGCTTTAGGATATAGGATGGGAAGTGTGACAAAGTAATGTGTAATAGATGCCCCCTAAAGCATGAAGGCAGAACATGGAGTGATGGGTGAAATTCTTTACAAGTCAAGGCAAGGACCCGAAGAAACACCATCAGGAGACCTGCAAATCAAGCACGATATAAGATATTTGACATATATTGATCTAGCTGGATGTTGGTGGCCACCCACCTATCCCATTTGGACCCCCGCAACTGTCTCTTTCAGTTTTTCAGTTTCCGTAATTGTAGCACAATTTACTATTTTTAGTAGTTTTTTCGGGTCCTGAACTTCCGGAGCCGTTTTGAGGCCCTAAACGACGTTTTTTGGGAAATCTGGGTGCAACATGGGTCCATGGACGGATGTTTCCTTTCTCAAAGTGGTAGTTCTCAGATAGATATTTCTAACGAGCTATCATACGCATCAAACGGAGATCGTATGCCAAAGTTATGACCCCGGGAAATTGATGTACCAATTTACCCAAAACGGGGCCCACAATTTGGCGTTTCATCCTCTAGGGTTAGGTTTTGGAATGTGAAGGGTTTTCCATTGTTTCTCAACAATAAATAGGCCTTCGAGCCTCATTGTAACACAGTTCAGAACAGTTCAGAGGCATGTAGCCACCACATCTCTTCTCAGAGATAAGCTACCATCGCCCTAGTTGGTTTATTTTCATTTCTGGTTGTAAGCATATTTCGGTATTTTCCATTAATGAAATGAAGCATTATTTCCGCTGCATCTTTATGTATATGGTTATCTATGCATTTTATTGTGTTCCTATTTAAATCCGGATCAGTGGTATCAGAGCGGTCTGCTTTTCTTTGCATGTCCCCAACGAGGTCGGGATATAAGGAGTTAGGGCTTGAACTGGTCGAACCTTTGCAAGACCAGCCTCGCAAATCCCGACAGCCTCCCATGGCGGATGAGAAGAAAGACGAGGGGGCAGGAGATCCTATCAAAATCTTGCTCGAAGAAGCCCACGAGCGGAAAAGGAACGCGATGATGGATGACTTTGCGCAGATTCTTCAGTGGCTACCCAAAGGCGACGCATCGGCTTCCAGCAGCTACTCTGGAAACGCCGCACCATTTAAGGTACAAGTTAATTTTGAAATCCCCTTATTCGAGGGTCAGATAGATGCAGATGCGGTAGATAAATGGTTAAATCTGCTAGAAGGGTATTTTTCTGTTCATGAATTTTCAAGTCGGGAAAAAAACAGCCCCCCACGTCAAGGACTGGTGGCAAACCTACTATGAGCAGAAGGATGAAAGCGCAGGCTCACTATTTTCAGCTGCACCCACTTGGGATTCATTCCGAGATGCCATCAAGGAGCAGTACTACCCTGTCAAAAGCTATGAGGACAAATACATCAAATGGACCACATTGCGGCAAGGACGAGACTAAGATGTGCCGAAGTTCACAAACATTTTTCATACCCTTCGCACACAGTTGGGTATCAAATATTTTGAGCTGCATCTGGTACTCAAATACCGCGGCTGCCTACACAGATACATCCAGGAAGAGATGGAGTTCTTGAACATCTCCTCGCTCGGCACAGCATATCGATACGCTTTCAAAATCGAGCAAAATTTCAAACAGAAGAAGCGAGACTTTGGATCTGCAAATCCGAAGCCCAAAGGACAAAGCCAAGGCGGGCTGACCCAAGACAACCCATCGAAAGAAAAGAACAACACCACGAAGCCGAAGAAGGACACAGGAAAGTGGTGTGAGCTCCACAAGAGTCCCACTCATAACACAAGTGAGTGTCGGACCAAGCACTCACTGGTGGCCGAGATGAAGGCTTCCGAATCAGATACATGTTCTGACCCGGAGCCAGAACCTGACAAGGGGAATGGCAAAGGGAAGCAGATCATTGATGCGGATCCCAACGCCACTGTTGCCACTACCAAGATCCAGAAGAATGAGCTTGAAGACCCAGAAGAGGGGGAGCGTCTTTTTCACTCACAGATGTGGGTGAAGGGTTTGCCGCTGCAATTCATTGTCGACAGTGGCAGCCAAAAGAACCTTATTTCAGCAGAGGTCGTGAAGCGATTGGGCCTACCAACTACACCACACCCACAACCGTACAGTATCGGGTGGCTTCATGAAGGACGAGATCTTAAAGTTCACCAGTAGTGCCACCTTCCCTATAACATCAAACCATTCACAGACGAGGTATTGTTTGATGTTACACCTCTGGATGTTTGCGATGTATTATTAGGCTAGCCATACTTGTGGAGGTGACATGCTGTGTATGAGTCAAGGCCTCGCGCTGTCATTATTTCTTTGGATAATTCATTATACAGGATACCAGAGGTAGTCCCACCTACTGCCACCTCTTTGATCACTGCTAAGAAAGGCAACAAGCTCATATCGCAGACTAGGAAATTTATTTTCTGTCTGGTTCACTCCCAAAGTAAGGGGAAGATCGTTGCTACATCCATGACCCCTATGCAGGGTTCCTCTGCGCAGCAGCAACAACAAAGGAATACGGTCATGACAGAACACAAGAACAACTTCTCCTCACCCACAGGGGTACCACACAAGCTTCAGGTGGGCAACAAAGTCTGGTTGCATCTGCAGAAAGAACACCTTCCGAGAGCCCATCAGAAGCATCGACCACTCCGACATGGTCCTTACACCAGTACCAAGGCTACGGGAAATAATGCTTTGAAGCACATCATTCCTTCATTCCTTCGCTTGCACCGAGTGTTCAATGTGGACTGTCGTCGACCATACTTCCCACCATTACTGGACATATCAGAGATTGCAAGACAAGTTCAACAGATGGAGGAACTCAACGCAATGGGGACCATTTCTTCCTAAGGGGGGAGGAATGATCCAGGTGGATGTTGGTGGCCACCCAC
>APFE031642181.1:110781-204374 GCA_000404065.3 Pinus taeda
CCCCCATCCAGCAGCCAAGAGGCTGCAGGCTGATTTCCGGATTCAAATAATTTAGATTTCAGAAACATATATGAAAAACAACGAAAAAATTTAACAAAGAAAGATGCACTTCACCAATGAAATTAACACAAGAATCCTGTAATGCTTGAGTTGTATTACTGAGATATGATCAAAGGTAACTCTATGAGATTCTTTACAACATAACTCCTTTCTTCAAAACTAATCCCAACACTAATACTTCGATTTTTGAAGTATTTATAGAAAAATATTTACAAAATATCTTGATTCAAAAGATTGAGATGGAATCCTATTAATGTCTAAAAATGATTACAAAATTAGAACAAAATAATAGGAATATTCAAAGTGTTGAATGTTGGCCCTGTTTTTGAGGAAGAATGTTGGTGATTGGGCCTCAAAATCTTCTGTGTTATTTTCCTTGCTATCCAATTATGAATTACTACATTAATTCACACAATTTATCCCACCTATCTTCACTTGGGATCGAAAACTTAATCAACTTCCTGTAGCTTTCATCCACATCTGTGTATTTATGAAAAGTTGTCTTGATGACAAATAGGTGCTTGACCTCATGACTGATAAATAAATCAAAATCTAATGCCGCCATGAATGCCTTCCCTGTGATATGCCCTTTGATCCCTGCAAACTTTGATTTGTCTCTGAAAATCTTGATTAATCTGTCCTGGTACTTTGTTAGGCTCATGAGCTGATTTTCTGTATTTGTCAACTTTGGTAGACTTTTCCTGTTCAACACTTGCAACTTCTTGTGGAATTTGTCTATATTGATTTCTAAATTCTGGCATTTTTGATCCAGCTGATTCATAAGAGTCCATTTGGTCTGCATCCTTTTCACTTATAGGATGGTCTCTATTCTGTCTTGAATTCCCAGCTCCTGTAGTTCTTGTCTGTTCTTGGAATTCAGAAATTTGATGAGGGTTGTAGCTTCCCTAGGTTTCTGCTGCAAGTCTATTGTAGTTTTCATGATTACTTCTTTGGATTTTTGCAATGACTCCTGCTGTTAAAAAATGATCTATATAGAAGGCCATATCTCTCTTATGGCTTCACCAATTTCAGTCCATATATGTTCTCTGGCTTGGGCCAAACTATGACCCATGATTGATTCACTATGTAACTGCTCAATTTTTAGATTTAATTGATGGGTTTCTGTAACTACGCCACATAAAAATTATCAATCTTTAACTTATGTTTTGACAATGTCTTAATTTGAGCTTTTAGCTTTGCAATTTCCTACTCTTGGATAGTTAGACTGCCCACGACTCTGACCAATTCACTTGTTGAATCTGTTGTAGTTGTTGATGTAGATGCAGAATCTCATGTAGTTGTGGCCACTGCAATTGGAACTACAGTAAGAGGAACTATGGCCAACTGTTGTGCCTGATCTTTTTCTTTGAGCAGTTTCTCTAACTCTATCTCCATGTCTCTGATTTGGCTGTTTAGCTCGATGACCATTCTGAACATATCCTCTTTCTGCTTCTCACTCTCTCCTCACTCCTTGGCCTGTGGATCCTCCGTAGTAGGCAACTTCAATTGTTTTCTTAAGGCTTCTATATCAACATCCTTTTTTTAAGAAGTGCTTCAACTGCCTTGATATCTTTGGGATTATATCCTAACTTTATCACCAAGTCCTCTAGTGACTTGATTCTAGTATCCTTGGCTAAGGATGAAATATTCTCTAATTTGGGATTGTACATTATTTAGTGATACATGTAATTTAGAAGCAGACATAGCAGTGTTAGTGAGTGTGGAATATATGATCTCACTTGTTTGTCTATGCAGGTCCATCAGGTCTATGGGATGAATATGTTGTGCATCAAAAGTGAACACAAATTCCTTGTAATCTGCAGATGACTTGGGAGCTGGTACTTTGGCTTCTAGAAATGATATTTGCATTTTTCCCTTCTCTAAGTCAAATGTTGATAGTAATATGTCATAAGAGATAGATGTTTGTTTCTAGAACTATGTATAAGTGAAGGATTTTAGCATTCGTTCCTTTGCTTAATTGCCTTGTATTTTGCAAAAATGTTGGGCTCAGTAGTGTCTTGAGCCAAATCGACTATCTTTGGTGTCTCTGGAGGATCTATGGAAGTAGATGAGGATGGTGATCCTATGAATATATCCTCCTCTCTGCTAGACACATGAGGACTTATCTTTACAATAGTCTTTTGTTCTTCTGTGTCTTGTTGAAAAAACATTTGTAGAGTTTGTTTTTTGCTTCTTAGTATAAATTAAGAAATAATTCGCTCCTATTTCCATCACTGGGGAATATTCTTCTTATCTTGATCTCTTCTCTTGTTTCTCTTTAGGTATGGGTGCTTGAGTGGTTGTAGTAGAGAGAACCTGATCCTTTGCCTCTTGCCATGTGTTTTCCACCCATTGAGTCTGGTTCATGTAATGCTCGATTTCTGGTCAAGGAGTATGTGAATAAGGTGTGGTTTTTGATCCACCCTTAGATTTGAGATCAAGCCAAAAGGGTCATAAGACCAAGTGAAACTCAATTTAAAATTAATTTGCTTCAACAACAAATTGACTTCCTTACCAGCTGATCTAATATTGCAGACAAAAGGTCCCACTTTGGCTTTAATCTTGAACTGGGCCTTCTTCTTTGCTGCCACAAAATGTAGGTCATCCATGTGAATCATCTGCCAAATTTACTCTAATGAGAAAATTCTCATAGGCACAAATTTGGGCAGTTTGTAAGGTTGCAGCTCACACCCATATATCCGAATTTCTGTGTATGTCTGGTAAAGATACCAATCCCTTTTCTTTACTTGATCATTGAGATGTAGAATCTTCTGAATGTGTTCACCTATCCTGGGCTCCACATCATTATGTAGGAGACATACCACTGCATATAAGCACTGATCCACAAAGTCTGTGAAAGAGAATTTTGTGGAATTCCTTCTCACCAAGGATGTCCATTGTATGACTGAATGAAAATTTCCCTACTCATCCATCTTCTGCAAGGTGAAAGGGAATCTGTCTGCTTGTTGATCAATAAAAATGTGCACTAAAACAAAGGAGTATTTGAAATCTCTCTCTGTAGAAAATTTGACAAACTGATCATGCATAGCCTCTGCAATAAACTGACTGTAATTAAAACTAACTCATTGCTCACTAGTGGTGAAAATTAATAAGAATCCAACCATGGCCTCATCAACCCACTAGTTAGAGGGATAACTAAGAAGGTAAGAAATGATGGAAATAATCTACTTAGTTCCCTCAGGGAACATGGAAGATGAATATGGAGGATTAGTTTTTGGTAATTGGGCATCTTCAGGCATAAAAATTTCAAAGATCTTGGCTCTCTGGGGAAAATTTAAATTCTTGTAGAGCTCTGTGAGAGAGTCTACTGACAATGGCTTAGCTGACTTTGGAATAGTTACCAGGAGAATTTAAGCGATGGATTCAGCTATGATACTGATCAAAACTTCACCATTGCAACTTATGATAGCTCTCTGGGAGGGGCCATAACTAAATTGGCACCAGGAAACAAACTCAAGGAAGAAATGGGTCTGTGGGAACATAAACTGAGGTAGGGTAGACTCCCATAGATTAATTTCATCACTTTGGTCAAGGAATTTTTTGTTTATCCAATTGTAAAGTTCGAACAAGTCGAATTCGCAGTTGGTTTCAACAATTTTATACTGTAGGTCTAACAAGGGCACATGATCTAAGTCTACAGTTGGGGGAGCATAGGGTTCTCTTCTGGCTTCTTGCGCTTTTCTTTGGGGAGTTTCATTTTGGGCAGCATGATATATTGCTGAAACGAGGAAAGGCCACAGATTACCTGGAATAGGAAAAAGATGGAAATATGCTAAATTGGGTGCCTGATGACAATCTAAAATAGTAATGGCTGGGAAAATCAAACGATTGCTGTGTGGCTTAAGAATGTGTAACAGGCTATTGATCATATGACACGGTGAACGAAAGGAATTTTATGTTTCCTGATCATTATATAGAGTAATTTCACAATTATGTTAATCCTATTACTGTTAATGGGGAGCGGGTCTATTGCACAGGAGCGGAAGGTAGTTAATGCCGCAATGACTTGCTGACATGGTGAGAGGGGTGCCAAGTGGTAGCATAGGATTGGGAGGAAGTAAGTCAGCAGAATGATTTTTAACGGTTAGGAGTAGTTGCAGGAGTGGGGTCGCGAGGGTGAGATGGCGGAGAGCGCATGGAGGGAAGGTGGGGACAGGAGGTCGACATGGCGAGTGATGAGTGGAAGTGGCGAAATGTCAGCAGCGGAAGACTTTTCAGGGATGGGGGGGGGGGTGCGAAAAGTTGAGAGGGCACCATGTTAGCAGGAGTTTTAGACCCCCCCCCCCTCCCATGGAAAAAGTGGAGTTGAGCTCGGGGGGCCCCGAAAACATTCCCCCATCGTTGATCTAGGCAGGGGACGATCTCAATCGTTCATTTTCTTCTAAAGTGTCATCTTGGGTTAAAATACATATTTCCAAATTTATTACAAGTGCATTAAAAACATGATTAACCCTTACGTAAGGTAAGGTTAATCAAAAACTCAGTTTCCCTTAAAATTATTCAGAAACAATTCCATGCTGCATTTGAACTAACAAGCAAACTTTTATTGATTTTTCCTATCAATTAATCACGATTAAACCAAGTGATTAATTTATTTTCTAACCTAACCTATTGTATTCCTAGCCTAATAATGATTAAACAGTGTGATTAGCCCAAATCATTTCTAATTTTCCTATTTACCAAAACGCATTTAAACACGCTGCACATTTTATTCAAAATTTCTAAATGTAAATTGATGCGATACTGATTTTTCTTGGTGGCATTTAGATTTTCTCACCTAGGGGGACATTTTCAAACATATTTTTTGTTTTGTTTTTTCTTTTGCTTTCATTTCTTTATAGGACCCTCACAGGTTCATTTACGAGATCAAGTGAAATACTCGATTGGGAATTTATGAGATCTAATCTAAGACTCGAATTGGAAGGGGATTTGTTTCATTTTTTAACGAGCTTGACATAGGAAAAGGAACTTTGCTGCGAAAGCCTTGATTCATTTTTTAAGGAGCTCGACACAAGACAAGAAACTATGCTCTGAGAACCTTGACTCGTTTTTTAAGGACCTTGACACAAGACAAAGAACTATGCTCCAGGAACCTTGATTCATTTTTTAAGGAGATTGACATAAGTAAAGGAACTCTGCTCCAAGAACATTGATTCATTTTTTAAGGAGCTTGACACAAGACAAATAACTCTGCTCTGAGAACCTTGATTCATTTTTTAAGGAGCTTGACAAGACAAGGAACTGTGCTCCAAGAAACCTTGACTATGGACCATAAGAAGCCATTGCTTCTAAGAGGTTCTCATCAGATGGGAGAACAACAATCTAGAAGGAGACATGTTAAGAGATATAATGGAAAGTCCAGGCTTCAATTCGCCCAGTACACGATGCACTATACCATTGACTAGATCTCAGTAGACGCAGGCATGGAACATATGGCCACATAATTAACCTGTGGCGAGGGTGATACCACTTCCATACAAGAACCATTTAGGGAAGATGGTTGATTGGGAGGCAAATTAAGACCAACAAAGGAAAGTTGATCAATGTCCATGATTCTTCCTTCATGCGAGAAACATATCACATGAAAGAGAGAAGAGATAAGAGCTCCCATGACATAAAGATAGTCACGACCAAGGAGTAAATTAAAATCCAAAGGGCCTTGGACAACCATCACATTGATATAGACAATTTTTCCTCCCAAAGTAATTGGAAACTTAGGAAGGATCCCTAACGGTTGATTGGTTCCTTTGTTAAAATGCAAGATATTCTGGGTAACGGGCACAAGATGCAGAGAACTTAAAGCTTTCCAAGTAGTCGAGGACATAATACTAACACAAGCGCCTTCATCTATGATTGTGCCAGGTATTGTTATATTATAAGCTTGTACTGTGATCTGAAAGGGCACGTAAGAAGGAAGACGATATCCTGCCAATCGAATCCAATCAAAGGAAGTGACCATACTACTTGGAGGGGGTGCCATGGGAATGAGGGAACAGGAGGATCACTCCCCAGTACTGTGGGAATGGGAGGATTGCCCCCCAATTCATTGGAATCCAAAGAAACAAGAAGAACCTAAGTGGTGTGAAGTTCACTCTCTATGGGAAAGGTACGATCAAATAAAGGTGGAATCAAGTCAACCATTTTCTCAACCAACGGTTGGTATGGAACAGAGTCACAGGATTCACATTTAGAGAGAGTGGGATTGACTAGAGATGAATTCTGATTAATCACTTGATCAACCAGTTGAGGATCAGGGGAAAGATTTCGATAACCAGTTGGAAGACAAGTTCGAGAAGCTGTAAGGTTGTCCAACACTTTTGAGGCTTCATCCATATAAGGACAAAGGGGAACAAGATGATTCCCTTCACATAACCTATAGGGAAATTTGACTTTACCCTTTTTCCCATTGACCTTACTATCACTAGTTGAGGGTTTGTCACCAACATGATCTCTAGAGGCTGATGATGAAGGCCGATGTGAGCATGTAGATTAGACTTCTAATACCTTGGGAATACCAAGACAATCTCTAAGAAGGTGGTCACCCTTACAAAGAATGCAAAGGAATTTAACTTTGCAGGGCTGATTAGAAGGTTTCTCCACATTAGTTGCATCTGTAGCAATGGCTACTAGGTTGCCCCCTTGCTTATTTTTCTTATTCTTCTTATCCACCTAGTTACTAGCTTGCAGGATTTCACCAGACAAAGAGGAAGAAGACCAAACAAGCGAAGAAGGAAAAGATTCAACTTTAGAATCAACAATAGGTTGATATTGTTCAGGTAGAGGAGAATCCAGTTGAGAAGTAGTTTGGACATTCGAGACCATAGGGGTCGAAAACAACCAAATTGGCAAACCAATGGTAAATCTGGGAAGGGACAATGTTGCCATATAAGGAGCACCAACATTTCCAAAAGAAGGAAAAGGACCAGGATTCCCATCAGAGGGGTTTCTAGCTTGATTCGTGGACTCAAGAATTATTTCCATTAGTCTCAACCTAAGATCTACTGAGGAGTATTTCCACAAGAAGGATGTTATTCCGTGATCAATTAATTTTAGAACTTAACAAAAAATAAATAAAAAAAGGGTAACTAGGTATAAAGGTTTACCAAGAAACTGTGAACTGCAATATACACCTTGGCGAACCAAGGACTTAACGTACGACAACCAATCTCCCTAAATGCTATGTTCAGTGTATCACGGTATACAAGGTGGTAGACTCGGTTACCTATGGATGGATAGCAACCTATAGGGGACTCTCATTATATATGCGACGGTACATGGGAGTGCAGTCCATAGTAGTGCGGCCTAATGTGTAATCATTCGATGAGAGCGTTCCCATATACTTACCATACATGGAGTGCCTTTGATATGTTTGAAAGTACTGGAGAACGGTTCTATACACTTTCGTATGTGGAATGAGATTTCACCCCCAGGATACAACGCTGGAAAATAACAACAAATCCTATGTTTAACATCGTCGGAACATGTCTCTAGCCTAGACCTATAAATGTTTTCGTTAATGTTCCAAATGCTCCTTAGGTTAATTGAGATAAATTTTAAGTTGATCTTATATTATGTTTTGGTTTTAAGGCTCAAAATCGATGTCACCTGAACACACCTATGATGCAACTAACATGAAAAAAATTTCTTTTCATTTCAATGAAGGCTATCTAGCATAGGAAAGAAGTTTACACAATGATACAACAACCAAGTATGCAATAAACAAAGCTTCCTAACTATATCTTTCACTTTCACTATTCCAATGCATCCATCAAAAGTAAAATGATCTCAATTCACTAAAATGCACCTACATGATTGTTTTCACTTTTTCTTTTCAATGAATGAGAATGCAATTTCAGCTTTCAACACTAGGCAATGTAATCTATGCTCAATGATAATCCCAAAAACAAACTTTCAATGCAATGTAGTCTAATGCAATTTTAAAAAGTAAACTTTAAGATGAAAGCCAAGCAAATGCAAATGCCATTTCTTTTATGGTTTTCAAAAGAACTAATAATGATTTAACCAATATCAAATCAACATTCCTTCCACACACACAAGGAACAAACAATAAATTCAATTGACCCAAAGACCTAAAGACTCAACCAAAATTCACTTTCACTACTTCAAAGAATGGGATGGACTTTTGCAAACCAATAAGAAATCAACAAAAATAATGGCAAGTTCTATGCACACATAGCAGGAGGACACTTCAAAGATCAAGACACATTGACCTTTCTAGGAGAAACCCTAAAAATTCTTGATTTTCAAGGATCAGTGTGACTGTAATAGTCAAAACCCGAGCTGACAGGGGTTTCAACGCTACTGTAAAGGCAAAAAACATGATGGGAGTGCGATTGTTCTTGGATAAAACGTGTTGGGCGAGAATGACTTAGGAAAATAAAAATAAACTCATAGAGAGATTCGAACTTGACACTCTAAAGGACATGGTACTCAGATTGCATAACCATAATGACCCTAAATTACATATCACTAGGAGGTTGGCCAAGCTAATAAAAAAGAACAAACTTAAAAAAGGAGGTTTGAAGGGCTATAGGCTCCCTAGTGGAGTCACCGTTTTGTTATGCAGGCAATCCTTTCTACAGACATAAATGATCCCTCTAGTCCTATGGGAGGATCTAGCAACAAACTAGACAAATATGTGCAAACTTTCCTAGTTTATACTAGGAAACAAAAAGGAAGATAGATGACCCACCTCACTTGATGCTAAAATCCGTTGGTGTCATCCTTGATCCTCTTGCTTCCAAGATCAATCTCCTCTTCTCCAAAGTGGATGAATACTTGAAAGGAAAATCATGTGGAGACAACAAACAAATCCATAGCAAAAACCATTCTAATATAATCCATATAACAGATCAATGAGTATTATACTAAATGAGCAATGATAGACACATTTATGGAAAGAAAACACATAATGTATTATTAATAGATGGTAAAGGGAGCATTACAACCAATTAAGCCTTGATGTTGGAAGCCTCCTTTATGTGAGTTTCCAAGTCCTATCCTTAACCTTCAACACTCCTTTCTCCTTACCAAAATGGGCAGCATTTGGGCATAGTTTAGCACTAGGTAGGCAACCAAGCAATAACCAACTAGTTGTGGATAGTAGGGATCTGTTTTATAGGGAAGGAGAGGGAGTTAAGGATCCATAAAAGGAGGGAGAGGTTCCACAAATCAAGGGAAATATCCATGAAAGTACGATCAAGGACCAAGAATGGGAGATCTCGCTCTAATCCTTATTCACCTGTAACCAGCTTGTCGTTCTCGATACTTCTAGTAAGAGAAGCTTCTCCTCCACTTAGAAAAAACTGCCTAAAGAGGTTCAATGCAGATTTTCCTTATAAAATTCATACTGGCAGCACTATGTTAGAGTAGTGCAACAAGTTACCAGCACGAGTCACCAGCGGTGCAAAACACGTTGATCCTGAAAACAAGGTTTTTGACAAGTTTTCTTAGAAACTCTTTTAGGGAAATTTTTATTCTTTTCTTCAAGGATGCTTCTGTACATGTTTCATGGTGAATACACTAATATATTTAATCATTTTGACTCTTTAGGATATGGGACGGGAAGTGTGAAAAAATACTGTGTAAAATTGCGTTCATTCTTATATGCATAATTAAAAACTCATATTAAAATCATTTAGGATGCTTGTATAGGGATTGAGATTCTAGGGGTATATTTGTTAGAGTACATAGTTCAATTCCATCATCACTAACCACCCCCACTAGACCACATGCTGTTGTATGAGCCATATTACCTTCTATATCATGCGTTCCATCCTTTGCAGGTAGAATAAGCCTTCCCGAGGTACAAAGATCATAAATTTTACCTAGAGAAGAACTAAGTTCATGTACAAAAGAAATGGTAGAAGAACCTACATCTAGAGTTGAAGGATTTAACTTCCTTTCTTCAACAGGTGAAAAAATCATTAGAAAGTGTTAGAGATACCTAGTGAGGAAGGAGAAGAAGAGGAAGAGGAAATTTTTTGTGAAGAACCATTGGTAGAGTAACTAGAGGAAGAAAATCCAGTTGATAAACCTTACATAAGATGTGAAGAATCAACAATGGTAGAAGGAGAAGGAGAGATACATGATGGATACATTGGAGGGCGAGAAAAAAGGAAAAAAATTAGAGGAGGCAAAGGAGGTAGAGGTGGAAGAGGAAGAAGAGGAAATGATGGAGATCATCATGAAGAGGAAGATCCTTTTGGATTTCCTATTCAAGTTACTGACACTACTGTTACTATGAAAAATATTCTCTTTTTTTCTTCCCAAATTCCATGGTTTGAGGATTGAGGATGCAAAAACATTTCTCCTTGAATTTGAGGTATTATGTAGATCTTATGATTATTTTCATGATGCTCAAAAGTTGAAATTGTTTCCAACCACATTGAAATATGTGGATCTCAAATGGTTTATGGGTTTAGGAACTAATTCTATGAAGACATGGATGACATGAAAATATTATGTTTAGATAAGTATAAGGATTATTGTATATGTCATGACCTTAGAGAAGAAGTTTTTAAAATGGCTCAAAAAGAGGATGAAATCCTTGAAGATTTAGTAGAGAGATTTGTATATAACGTTAAAAAAGCTAAATTGCATAATTTAGGACTTGATACATTAAATACTCTCTTACTGAGGGCTTTAAGGGATGAATGGATTGATATTCTTGACCTTATGGGTAAAGGAGATGTGTATCATCTATCACTTGAATATATTTGTGAATTGTTCAAACATATTTCAAGAGGAAAGACAAAATATGGCAAGAATCTGAGAGATCCAATTATGTCAAGAGCAAGTAAGTCTGCATCAGGAATGGTAAGTCAAGTAGAACTTGGTAAGTTACTTAATAACTTTAAAACTGATATTCTTAGTAATCTTCATGAGAAAATTGATATGTTGAGAATGCAAAAAAAAATGTTGAAATGTTGCTTTGTCTATATTCTATCCTAGATGTACAAAGAAACATGAATTAAGAGAATTTCCTCTTGATAGTATTGAAATTTGTGTTATTTGTGCACAGACTCATGATGCTATAAAGGATCTCCCTTTAATACTAGGATTAAATAATGTTTACCAAGAAGTAGTTGGGACAAGTCAAACTCTTGGACAACTTTGCTATGTCACTCCTAGAAGACCTTGGCAACCTTGTCAAACATGTAGTGCACAATATCCTAATGCAAAATTTCAATCTTATACATAACCTCAACGTAATTGGAACACACCTCGACCATGGAAAACTTGGCCACCTCAAGCTCAACATTCACCTTGTTCACAAGGATGGAAAGGTTCCTATGGTAGAAATTGATCATAGCCTCAATATTTTCAACAATATCCTCAATATCAACCTTATTGTTGTTGTCCATCCCAAACTCCACAACCTACTCAACCCCAATTCCAACCTCAGTTGACTACAAGTCAACCCCTTCCATTACCATCTACCTCATTTCCTCAAAAACTAAATCAGTTGTTTGCACAACCACTCCCCAATCCCAATAATAAAGCACTTCAACCCATATATAATGTTGAAGTCCAAAATTTTCTAGCTTACATGATAGCTCCTGTAGATTTAAATGATTTCCATATTAGATATGGACGAATTTTACAAAAGAAAACACCTATTGTTGTCATTAAAGAATATAAAGAGGACAAAAATCTTAAAAAGGAGAAAACTCCTAAAAAGGAAAAGACTCCTCAAAAGGAAGACATTCCTATAGAAACAGATGACAATGAAATAAGACCAACTCCTACAACTCCTCTAGCTGAGCAACCCTCTATATCCTTACAAAACCCTCCTTTTCCAGAGAGATTACAAATAGATAAAGGTGTAGAGAATCAATTAATTTTACAAGATTATAATATGTTATATGATTTGAAAAATATTTTCATTAAAATCCCGTTGCTTCAAGAAATAAATTAAATTCATATTTTTGTAAAAATAATAAAGGAGTTGTGTATTAGAAAACTAGGAAAAAAAAGAAAAGAAATACAAAAAGTGCAACACATGGAAAAATTGTAGAAGTTATGATGGGAAAATCTACAATTGAAAATACTTAGATCTAGGAAGCCCCATAAAGATTCACATCAATAATATGGAGATCCCAAAAACATTTATTGACTCAAGTGCAACTCCATGTATCATGAAAAGGAATATTACAGATAAATTAAAAGTTACCAATATTCAATATACTCCTACATTATTACAATTAGCAGACAAGTATGTTATCAAACCAGAGGGTATATTAGAAGATGTATTAGTATCCCTAGTGATCTAATAATCACCTTATGAGTGACCTCAGTTACAGATTTATTAAATGAAGGTATTACAGACTCATATGTTGTTGTGTGTGTCTATGTTATTTAAGCAACGGATTGATCAGATTGCAAATAGAAAGACACTTGAAATGAAAAACAGTAGAGAAACACAATAAGAAAATACATGAACACAAAAATTTAATAAGGAGTTCACCCTATTCTCCAGGGCTGCATCTCCAGTCCAGCTTTCAGTGGTGGCCTTCTTTTATTGTGTCTTGAAGCAGAGAATTACAATGAAGGAGCTCAATGTGAGTCTCCTAAAATGGAATTTGCTTGGCAGGGTGGTTCTTGGATTCCCCAAGCCACTAGAGTACATAAACTATTTTCCTTACCAGCTTTGTGACCTTCTGGTCTATAATGGAAAGAGCTCAATGTGGTGCTCAGTCTAGACAGATCCTCTCTGGGATGGCTTGAATCCCTCAAGCTCTCTAGTGCTCGATGCTGCCTTCAGTCAGCTTGGCCCTCTGTCTTACGTTATGCTATTGCTTCACTGACTTTCTTCTCTCTATTCTTCCTTTCTGTGTTCCATCCTCCTCTCCGGGTTTTGGTGGTTTTTTTTCTCTCTCTCTCTACTTGCGTGTGTTCTATTCTCTGTTCATGGTTTAAAACCATTTGTACCCATGGTTGTTCGATTCCTCTTCCACTTCCCGTTGGATCGCCTGCTACAGCTTCGCTTTCAGTTCCCTGTTTGGCGTTATCATCAGGCTCACAGGGAGTGGCCACATGTCCTCCTGCAGTTGCGCCAATTCGCTTCATCAGTTTGGTTTTTCCGTTACGTCGTGGAATGAGTCTTCCGCCACCTTGGCAGTCAAATCAGACATTAAATCTTTACAAACTGCGGCTTAATCACCCGTCGATTTTTCTTTCTCCATCGGGCGCAATCTCAGCCATTAGATTTGGAGCCCCTAGATTCGATGTCGTTCACTCATCCCGCGTGTTTTACTAGATCGGTCGTTAACGCGCAATGAGCGGTGGTTTTCTCTCTCCTCCGCTTGCCACGTGTCGACAGCTGAGTGGGATCGCTCCATTCCGCCAATTTCACCTACTGTTTGAGGGTGCCCCTGATCAATACCACCGGTTTTTGGAGTGGGTCCTGCCTTTAGCGCTTTAGCCTTTATCCCATGGTTTTCTCGGCTCTCATGCGACCGAGCACTCGGGGCTTCTCCAATTTGGGGTTTTTCTCCCAGCGATGCACGATTAGCGCTAAGTGCTAAGCGCTAATCACACATCAAAAACCTCCTCTGTTTCCCGATCCGGGCTTCCTAGGGGCTAAATCTTCCTCCTGCGAAGTATCTATGGGCCTTGGTCAGCGCGCTTTGACCGAGGTCCTCGTTGTTCCACGCTGGCTTCCATTGCCACTGGTTTAGAGGTGTTTTTGATTGCTATTGTAAATTATTTGTAGTCTGTCCCGACTTGGTACAGCCATGGCTCTATTTCATCATTCTTTATGGATCCAATTCGGATCACGACCTTCCCACTGAAAAGCTTCTGGACCACCAAAAGTTGGTTTTCTTTCAAGCATCGACTAAGTGAGGGTACTGCTGTCTCACTTACCCAATCTCAATCCACTTTGCACAGCTTGGCTTCGAACCTTTGAGTCTAATTTTGAGGTACTCAACATCTCCTCTGCACGTCATCCTCACCTTCATGTCCAAGGTTGTGTCTTCCTGCAATTCATTAAGATATTCAGGTAGCAGGTCATCAATAGAAGGCAATTGACTTTTCTCTTCAGCATCCTCAATAATTGAAGGTTCAAACAATCTCAAGCAATCTGTATTTACGACTGAGTAGATGTGCCTGTAAGCTGGTAGATCAAGGCGAAAATAATTTTCACCAATCTTCTCAAGTATCCTAAAAGGTCCATACCTGATAGGCTTTAACTTTTTACCTTCACCTTGCATCCTGTCCTTGCTGATATACAGCCAGACTTGGTCTCCAACTTGAAAACTATGCTCCATCCGATGCTTGTCATGCCTAGCCTTGTATTTGGCTTGGCTCTTTTCGAGCTATTCCTGTACTGCCTGGTGGATCTCCTGGGTCTGTTCAATGAACCTAGTTGCCTTGTCCACATCACTGTGTCCATTAACTGTGGTATCTTTACCAAATACAAAATCCAAAGGATACTTTGGTATGAAAAGAAAACAGGTCTCAAAAGGAGATCTATGTGTAGAAGAGTGTTTTGCTCTGTTGTAAGCACGCTGCACATAACACAAATGTTCATCCCAAAGCTTAGGATGTTTGCTGCAATATCCTTTGAGTAATTGGATCACTGTCCTGTTAACTACATCTGTCTGGCCGTCAGTTTGTGGATGAAAAGTTGTGATTTTCTTCAGTTGGGTGTCCATCATCTCCCACAGACTTGACCAAAACTTTCCCACAAATTGGGTGTCTCGATCATATACAATAGAAGTGGGTAATCCAAAATGAACCCATACATGTTCAAAGAATAGTTTTGCAGTTTGTTCAGCTATAATTTGTTTATTACAAGGTATCAAAATACACATTTTGCTGAACCTATCCACAACCACATACAGATAATCATGACCTTTTCTAGACTTAGGCAGTCCTCCAACAAAATCCATGGGAACACTTTCCCAAGGGTGAGAAGGAAATGGTAATGGAGTGTACAAGCCTAGTTTTCTATTGCTGGGCTTGCTTTTAGCACACATAGTACACCCTCTTACATATCTAGAAACTGTCTAATTCATTTTAGGCCAATAGCAAAATCTTTGTAGCTGTGCAACTATTTTACTTACCCCAAAGTGACCTGATATAAAAGAAGTGTGTGCCTCTCTAATTATACTTACTCTCTTAGTTTGTGTAATGCAGAGTTTCCCACAATGATATAAGATTCAGTCCTTCACATGATAATCCAATTCTTCTACTTTCTTGCCTTGACTCAAAGTTGCATATACATCTTTAAATTCTATATCTTGAGCATATTGTTCAATGTAGCTTTCATGTAGTACAAAATTATGCTTAAGTATAGTAGATGCATTTACAATGGGTCCAGATAACATGTCTGCAACTTTGTTGTGTATGCCCTTTTTATATCTGATGACCAAATGAAACTGTTGTAGAAAACCCATCCATCTGTAGTGTCTTGATTGCTTCAACTTAGTTTGGGAGTGTAGATATTGAAGTGGTTGATGATCAGTATGTATTACTGTCTCTTTTCCCATTAAGTAATGTCTCCAATTTTTCACACTTTGAACTAATGCATACAATTCTTTATCATATGTAGGATAGTTAACTACTGCAGGATTAAAAGTCTCATAATGATAACATATGGGTTTACCATGCTGTGTCCACACTGCTCCCATGGCATAGTCACTGGCATCTGTTTGGATCTCAAATGGTCTTTGTAGATCAGGCAGTGCTAGTATAGGTGTTGTACTAATCTTTTCTTTCAAGGTGTCGAAGGCTTTCTGGTGTTTTCCTCCCCACTGAAACACCTTGTTCAATCCTGTCAAAGCATGTAAGGGAGCTGCAATTGAGCAAAAATTAGAAATGAACTTCCTCCAATATTGTGCTGCTCCTAAGAAGCTTCTCACTTCTATAGTAGACTTGGGTTTAGGCCAATTTACAATGACTGCCACTTTAGAGAGATCTATTTTCAATTCACCACCCCATACTATATGACCCAAATAATTTAGAGATGTCTTGCCAAATTCACATTTTGAGAGTTTAACATAAAGTTTTTCTCTTTTCAAAACATCTAATGTCTGCTTAACATGCTTTAAGTGTTCTTCCCACGTTTTGCTAAAAATCAGAATGTCATCCAGATACACAATAACAAAATCATCAAGAAAAGGCCTGAGTACATCATCCATTAATCTCATGAAAGTAACAGGGGCATTGGTCAAGCCAAAAGGCATAACCAGCCACTCATACAATCCCTACTTTGTTTTGAAAGCAGTCTTCCATGCATCTTGCTCTGCAACTTTGACCCGATGGTATCCACTATGCAAATCCATCTTGGTGAAATAAACAACTTCCTTTAATTGATCTAAAAGATCATCTATGCGAGGAAGGGGATAACAATTTTTGATTGTTATCTTATTCAGTGCTCGGTAGTCAATGCACATTCTCCACGAGCCATCTTTCTTTCTCACCAAAATGATTGGTGACCCACATGGTGATGTGCTAGGCCTGATGATCCCCTTCTCAAGCAACTCCTGCCACCCTGCTTCTTTGATTTCAAGCAGTTCTCTAAAGCAGACAACCTATACATTCCAATGTTAGGCAATGGAACATCTTGCTACAAAATAATATCATGTACTATTTCCTTTTTGGGTGGCAGACCTTTAGGTTCCTGAAATAGGACATCATATTCTGAAACAAAGTTTTCTATATTAGCTTGTTGCTGAGCATTACAACCCTCAAACGCATTGGTTTTATCAGGTTTCTTTTCCTTTACAACCATTAGTAAGAATTTTTTGCATGAATTTATCATTCTTTTCATTTGCCCTGAGTTTATGAGAGTATAATTATTCTTGAGCTTGTGAGCTCTCACAAAGTATTCGATTCCATATTTAACAAGTAGATACTTGTTCTCAACTCTATAGAAAATAGCTTTTCTATCATACAAGTAAGGACTTCCTAAAACAATTCCACATATATCCAAAGGAATTATGTCTAACTCAACCTCACCTACAAATGCTGACCCAAAAGAAAACTTGAGTTTGCATTGTCTAGTCACTTGTAGTTGTGCTTTATCATTCAACCATCCTAATGGGTATGGTTTCTTGTGAGGTGTAGTTGCTAATCCCAATTTCTTTACAATTGCTTTAGAAATCAAATTTACTTGTGAGCCACTATCAAACAAAGTATCAATCTTTTGATGTTTGGAAATGACTCGAATATGGAAAATCTCATGTCTTTTTCTCTCATGTTCTCCATCAATAATAGTTTGAGCAGAATTACTAGTAGATGCTTCAGAATTCTTACCTTTTATACCTGAGGCTGCAATGATTGTTTCATCTCCCGATTCTGACCCCAAATATTTTTGAATAGCTGCAACAGTCTACTTGTTCTTTCCCTTGGACTTCTTAGGTCTCAACTCTGGATGTAGAATCCAACAGTGCTCATCATCATGCCCCTCCTTTTTACAGTGAGTGTATGAAGCTTTGTTTTTCTGTGCAGTGTAGCCTTCCTTGCTTTCCACTTCTGCTTTCTTTTCTCCTTGCTCTTGCTTGCAGTGGGTTGGGATGGTCCCCCAACTTCTGGATTCCATTCTTTCCTCTAGCTTCTAGATGAGTAGCTTGTACAGATACCTCATCTATACTAGTGGGATTAAACATGAGGATGGTATGCCTCATGTAGCTGTGTAGACCACCAATGTACTTCAAAAGAGTCTTTGGTGAGTCTAATGAGATCCCTAGAATCAATGCTCTCTTTCTAAATTCTTGAGTGTACCCTTGCACACTTTGCTCCTTCAACTGCCGAAGAGTTTGCCAACTCATCATGGCTTGTTGCATGTAGACCAATGGATAGAACTACGTCTTGATTGCAGAAACAAAGTCACTCTAGACAGAGATAGTCTTCCCATGTCTTTTCATGTCAGCTTGGGTTCTGCCTTCCCACCAAACCAAGGCAGTGCCTCCTAGGCATAGGCTTGCTAGCTGAATTTTGCTCTTGTCTGAGTCGATGTTTTGCACTCTGCAATACACATCAATTTGTCTAATCCAATTGTCCAATTTTTCAGCATTTAGCTCTCCATCATATATACGCAAATCGAATTTAACATCTAGCTTAATCAAAGATGCTTTCTTATTATGCACAGGGCTATTAGGAGGTGTGAGAAAGCTTTCCTCTTTCCCTTTTCCTTTTGAGTGGTCATGGGGATGAGACTCATCTTCTTCTTTATCTTGTCTAGAACTTGATGAATCTTCATCCTTATGCTTTCTAAAGTCCCTATACATTTCTTCTACCATAGACTTTATAGCTAGGAAACTCTCTATGAATTGAGGGTCTGGCCCAATAGAACCTTCCTCTGACATTGTCTTCCGAGGATAGACTCTCCCAATTTCAAGATTAGTTTCAACCAACTCTCCTTCTCCTAATTTGAGCTTTGATCTAGTAAGCATTCAACAGTTAAACCAACACAAGCTTGTCTAACCTTACAACCTAGAGCTCTGATACTACTTGATCTGATAATCACCCTATGAGTGACCTCAGTTAAAGATTTATTAAATGAAGGTATTACAGACTCATGTGCTGGTGTGTGTCAATGTTATTTTGGCAATTGGTCGATTAGATTGCAAATACACAGACACTTGAAATGGAAAACAACAGAGAAACACAATAAGCAAATACAAGAACACAAGAATTTAATAAGGAGTTCACCCTATTCTCCAGGGTTACATCTCCGGTCCAGCTCTTAGTGGTGGCCTTCTTTTATTGTGTCTTGAAGCAGAGAATTATAATGAGGGAGCTCAACATGAGTCTCCTGAAACAGATTGTCTTGGCAGGGTGGTTCTTGGATTCCCCAAGCCACTGGAGTACATAGACTCTTTTCATTGCCAGCTCTTTGACCTCTCTGGTCTGACAGATCCTCTCAGGGATGGCTTGAATCCCTCAAGCTCTCTGGTGCTCGATGCTGCCTTCAGTCAGCTCGACCTTTTGTCTTCCGTTCTGCTGTTGCCTCACTGTCTTTCTTCTCTTTGTTCTTCCTTTTTGTGTTTTGTCCTCCTCTCGGGGTTCTGGTGTCTTTCTGCTTTTCCTATGCATGGCTTTAAGGCCATTCGTACCCATGGCTATTCGATTCCTCCTCCACTTCCTGTCGGATCGCTTGCTACAGCTTCGCTTGGAGTTCCCTGTTCGGCGTCATCATCAGGCTCACATGGAGTGGCCACATGTCCTCCTGCAGTTGCGCCAATTCGCTTCGTCGGTTTGGTTTTTCCGTTACGTTGTGGAATGAGTCTTCTGCCACCTTGGTAGTCAAATCGGACGTCAAATTCTTTTAAATCGCGGCTTATTCCTTCGTCAATTTCGTCTTCTCTATTGGGCGCGATCTCAGCCGTTAGATTTGGAGCCCCCAAATTTGACGCCATTCGCTTGTCCCGCGCGGTTGACTAGCTCGATCATTAGCGCGCGATGAGTGGCGGTTTTCTCTCTCCTCCGCTTGCCACACGTCGGGCGCTGAGTGGAATCGCTCCTTTTGCTTCAAAACTGCTTACCGCCCATGGACGCCATACCGCTGGTTTTGGAGCGAGTCCCGCCTTTAGCACTTTAGCCTTTATCCCATGGTTTTCCTGGCTCTCATGTGACCAAGCGCTCAGGGCTTCTCCAATTTGAGGTATTTCGCCCAACGATGCGCTAATCGTGCATCAAAAACTGTCTCTGTTTCTTGATCCGGGCCTCCCAGGGGCTAACTTTGCCTCCCGCGCAGTCTCCATGGGCCTCGGTCAACGCGCTTTGACCGAGGTCCTCGTCGTTCCACGTTGGCTGCCATTGCCATTGGTTTAGAGGTGTTCTTGGTCGCTGTTTTAAATTCTTTGAAGTCTGTCCCAACTTGGTATAGCCATGGCTTTGTTAATCTTTCTTTATGGATCCAATTCGGATCAAACACGCTTCAATGAGATTCATACAATCACATACAGAATAGTCCATATATCAATGCGTAAGTTAAAACTACATACACTGCTAAAGTAACTAGAATAGTCGAACTACAATAATAACATATACATGAAACATGCTGGCTCTGTTATATTATATAAAGTGAAAGTTCCATCTATACATACAACCATGACAACCATTAGCCCCAATATTGGAACGTTATAGTCAACACCGCCTGCTCCTCGAAAGAGACGTACTCGCTCTGCACTTTGGAGAAGTCAAGGCTCGTCACAATACTCTCCAAGCCCTCTCTAAGCAATGCCTAGCAAAAGCTTGGCTCCCAAAAGTCTGCTCTATGATTTATGAAGTTCTATTTATAACAAAGGGTGGGGTGACCCTTGACATTCCCTTTTGTGACTCTTGGACCACCCTAATGACTCTTCAAGTTCTTTACATAACTCTTTACATTACATATGACTGTTTGTATTCCACTAATGACACTTGGAATTTCACTTACATCATGTTTACAAAAGTGATACATTTTCCACATATACCCATGCGAGACAAAATTGGCTTGAGTCAGCCACACAAGACAACAGAAAGACTCAGACGACTGTGGAAAGACCAGCTCATCAACCTCCTCTCCGTGATCCTCGGTGACGACTGATGCCATGCTTGGTAGTGTGGAATAGTGTCCGCGTACTCTTTGATGATGTCTTTCTGGAAACGAATTGTTGCCTCCATTGCTTCTGGGTATATTGATTCGGAACCTCGATCCAACTCGTCCTGTAACATTGTGCAACTTAGTCCTGAGCAAGGCTGGACCGATGATGTACATCCGCATGTTATCTACGCTGACTTGCAAATTTGTGCTGGTGGCCGTGAGAATCAACTAATCAAAGTATGCATTGAGCTCCACTCTGACTTGGTTCTTCTCTTTGGCCTCGGTGAGTGTACCAATCGATAGGGTGCCATACTTTCTCACTACGACATCCAAACTCCTGTACAACCGTGCATATGAAGCCTCAATACTAGTGATGAGCGGCGAAAGTTTCTCATAGTTCCAAATCAGACTTTGGATGCATGCTTTGTCCAACTCTACCTGCGACTTCATCATCTTGTGAAAATGAAGCAGGGCTCCCTTGTACCTCATTGTCCATGTCTGTACATGATCGACTGCGGCATGTATTTCTGTGAGTGGTCGCACTATCAATTGCCTTGTGCACGGTGACGAACCTGTCATATAGTCTCCGCGTGATTGTCTCAAGAGCCGATACTTCAGCAAGTATGGCTTTCTTCATCTCTGCTCTGGTGGATTGTATTGATTGTTCCTCTCTTTGTCTGGCTGCTTGCAACTCCTTAGTCGTGCACTCATTTTCTGCTATCAAGAACTTAACACTCGAGCTTGTGGCTTCGGCATAAGCCTTTGTAGCATTGACCAAAGCGGCTGGATATCTTTGTACATTTGACACAATCACTCATTCTTGAAAGTGCGTAGGTGATGCATGCTCATTTGGGGTGTGCGCTCTTTGTGCTTGTACAACTTTGTGTTGTGACTCATCAAAGGCTATGTTGTACACATCTGCTCTTGGATTCCTCAAGGAGAATGGTATCCCCTTGTTCACTTGGGACTTTCTCTGCTGTTGGAGCTGGTGAAGCCTGTGGAGTGACCTCAGTTGCTTTTGGCATGAGGTCAGTATGCTGATTCTGTTCTGGTTGCTCCATCTCCATGCCCATCTGTTCTGCTATCGGTTCATCCTATGGAGAAAATTCCTTTTCCTACGGCTGCTCACCCCATTCCTCATCTGCTATTGGTTCAGAGTCTTCAACCTGTATCGATGCAGTTTGCGCTGTCTGTGCGCCTTGCACTTCCTCCTGTTCCTGTTTGTGCTCCTGTTCACGCTCATGCTGCGCTTCCTTCTCTCTTTTGTGCAACTCTTGTTCTTCTTTGAGCTTCTGCTGTACTTCCTGCAACTTCCTCTCTGCATCTTCCAACCTTTGCTTCTCTCTCTTTCTTTGCACTATCCTCCCGTCGTGTTGTCGCCTCTTTGCATCTATCACCAAAGCTACCTTTTCCACAAGTGGGTCTTCCTTAAACTTGTAGTTTTGCTCCGTCTTTGTGCTTTCGGCAATCTTCCACTTGCCTTTTTCTTTTACAGGTTTGCTGCTTGCTACTACTATTGTTGTTGCTCCCTGTGGTGCTGTTGCCTTGAGTGCTGCTAGCCACTACTGCCATGCTGACCTGTTCATTGAGCCTAGAGGAGTTATAACAATATCTCCATGGGTCTTCCTCTGGCCAATGACATGCCCCATGGATCCAAGAATAGTACATTCTCACACAGTTGTCCCTGCAAAATCCATGTGGGTCGTACGGATTGAAACTCTTAGTGCCAAACTTAAACTTCTTGAAGTCCTCGACCTGGGCATCCGCTTCTTTAAAACTCCCGATTGCGTACAACCCAATTCACACAGGAAGCGTAGGTCATGGTGCCTTCTTCTTCCTCTGCAATCCAGCTGATAACCCTGTCGAGATGTGGTATGCAACCTCCAGCATGACCAACTTGTTTGTGGCAAACCTTGACAACACATGCAGAGCCTTCTCCGCGCTGTACATCCCGATGAAGGTGCCATCGGGTGAAGTGTACCAATCTGCAATGTTTAGCAACACCTCCATTGCTACCTGGGCCATGCAGGGCGGATCTTGTTCAAAGATCATCGTGTACATAGGGGCGATGAAATGGTCATATATTCTAGCCATTACTCCAACTGCAGTCTGAGAACAACTTGCAATATACGTTCACAACACTCTCTGAAGGTGTCCATGCCCAACCCATGCCAGGAAACTGTTGACGGGCACAGATTGCATCGAGCAGGTAAGCAGACATGAAGAATCTTGCTTTCAGATCCTTGGGCGGGCTCTGGGCATTGGATACATGCACTTTCAGCTGGAGAGCCAACATGTTGGACCAGTTGAAAGGTTTTCCTTCACTTGCCAGTTGATCCAACATAGCAACCCAACTTTGCGGGAAGGTCTCTGTACTCCCTTGGCTATACAAGTGGGATGTGAAGATGACCAAGAACTGGTATGCCTTCCTGAGTGTCTTCGTCCTATATATCTAGTTGGGTGTTGTCGTGAACTTTGCTGGCTCTCTTACCCAACGCTTCAAGATGTCTCTTGTGTTCGTGCTACTGTTGGGAGTGTAGAACAATGCATCCATCCTGCTCACCGACAGTGGAAAATGATACATCTGCTGATAATCTTCTATTTTGAGGAAGCAAACTTTGCTCCACTGACACTGCTCAATATCATTGTCACAGGATCAATGTGTGAGACAATATGATGGATCACATCTGCCCATGGGAACATGGGAAACCTGCATGCAACCTTGTACAATCCTGGCTTATGAATATTGACATAGACTGGTCGGTCCTCCAGATTGTCCTCAAAGATGCCTAAGAAAATAGTGTTGATGTCTTGCGATGTGATCTTGATGTCCTTCTCAATCAACAATTGTGTTTCTGTGTACACGGGCAAGCTCATAGACCCCTATTCAATCACATCCCTAGTACTGCTTTCAACTATGTCTTTTGATCCAGCTCTCTTGGAGGCCATGATACCTGTATTGCTGAGAATATTCTCAAAAATCTATGGTACCTAGAGATAGAGAAGACACTCATGGCGAGACAATGTCAGCTAAAAACATCAAACAACTCGAGAAATATTCGGGCGACAAATTGGTGACTGTTGGGCAAGATTGCGTAGCATTGACTTTAGGAAGCTGGGAGACTATTAGCTGGAATTGCGCATTGCATAGTCCCAACTGCTAGTGAGGCTGACTGCTGACTGGATCTGCGAATGCGTAGTCCAGTGAGGCTAACTGCTGTCTGGATCTGCACAATGCGTAGTCCAGTGAGGCTGTCTACTGACTGAAACTGCGCAATGCGCAAATCAGTCAGGATGGGTTGCTGGCTGGAACTACGCATTGCGCAGTTCCAGTGGGCATGACTTGGCACTGTCTCCCAGGATTGCGTAGAGAATAACTGGGAGACAGTGTGGGCAACCTTTATGCAATTCCTGGAGGTAAGGCAGAGCCTCGACTGCTAGGAATGCACAGAGCATGCCAGGAGAGACAAGATCTGGGCCAAGCCAGCCTGGATCTGCCCAATGACAACTTGAAAAAACGAAGGACTGAGTGTGTGTGCGAAGTTGGTGCAGACCTGAGTGAAATAGACATGCATGCAGATCAAGCAAGTGCAAAAATCAGTCAAACGACAAAACCAACAAGCTCATGAAGCGAGTTGTTGCAACGACGATTGTGAGTGCAAAAGTAGTGTTATGCATGCGACAATAAGGAAAGGTAATGCAAAACTTGAAACAACACTTCTACAAGCTAAAACACATTGAAACGCTAACGGTCATTCAATAAAACCAAGGAAACAATACTCATACAAGCCGAAAACTAAAAAGCGACAGAGAAAGCGGCAAAAGGCATGAAAAGCAATACTTACCCAGAAAAGTTGCGCCAATTGTGTTGAAGGTTTCTAGGTGCGTCGGGAATGCCAGAGCTCCAAGATCAAATTTGAAGAATGAGCTCTGAGGCGTCGTTAAATAGATTTGGCGAAATTAGGGTTTATGACGCGCATTTGCAAATCTAGGAAAAAATGACACTTGGCGTGGAGTTTCTAAAAATGACTTTACATGTAACTTTTGTTGATAAAAATAGGTCCCTAAAATCTAGGGATGCTTTTTCACTTTTCACTTTTTGCTTTTTCGGGAAAGCTACTCGGCATGCAAAGAAGGATTGCACAATTCTGGAGGGAATCGGGGAACACACTGGCACATGCGACGGATAGCCATTGAGGGAAAACTTCTGCACTGTTTCTGGGCTGAGTGGCCCTAGTTCGCTGGCCAACTCTATGCAATTTTCCAAAGTAGTGATGTTGGGTTGCTCTGTGCATTTTCGGAGAGTAGTGCAGTTGTCATTTTTTGCGCAATTCCAAAGAACAGTGCAACTGGCCTGGGTTGCTCTGCGCATTTTTGGAGAGTAGCGCAGTTGGGCCAGTTCTGTGCATTTTTGGAGGGCAGTGCAGCTGGCCTGGCCTGCTCTACGCAATTTTGGAGAGTAGTGCCAGCTGGCTGAAACTGCACATTTCTTGAGAGCAGTGCCAGCTGGCCTGCTCTGCTTAATTTCCAGAGCAAGACTGGCTGGCCTGCGTTGTGCAATTTCTGAGTGCGAGCAGATGTTGGGCTGCTCTGCGCAATTTCTAAGGGACTCAATTGTCTTGTAGACCAAATAATAAACCTTAGAAGCACTCAATGGGTGCTTGACCTAAAAATATTTTTTCCTTGAATATGCCTCAAGAATTTCAATAATAAATTTATTTTCTCTTTACATCAAATACATAAAATCATGATTACATCTGTCATTATGAAGACCGAACCTAGCTACATATTTCAACACTTTATCTGTAATTACATCTATCAAGATAACATTCAGGTCATAGTGGCGTTGTTAAGAATAATCTTTTCAATCTTATACCATAGTACTCCATCTTAACACTAATTTTTATTGTGATTCCACTTTTATATGATTATTTTGTGAGCTGATGTTACTTTCCGTGATTTGAATTTTTTTTTGTAACACTATTGGATGTTACTTTGATACTGCAATGTTTTCATCATTTTGCTGTAGGTTTCATTAATTATCCACCGACATGCTCAAGGCTTTGGATTCATTTTTGAAATATGGGAAACATTTTGTGGGACAAATCATAAAACACTGACTTGTAAACTTTGTAGCTTATTTCTAAAGGGATTAACCATTTAAGATAACACCTTGCAAGAATCCCAGGTCATGAGGTTTACCCCTGTCCAGAAGTCACCTAAAAAATCTCATGACTAACTGCTGCAACTATTCACAAAGTGGAAAAGAAGGAAAAAAAGATCTGGATTGATATTGCAGTTGATTCAATTTCCACAGGAACATCACCGTTCTTTCTTCCCATAATGGGAGATGGGGCAGAACCTTCACTCAAATCAATTGTTAAAAAGAGGAAAAAGAATGAAGTAGATTAGATTGTGAGAATGCCTTTCTTATGGAGTGACATATGCTTTAACATTGCCAAGAGCAATTCTATAAACTTCTTTCCATGTGGCAACTGTCATAATGTTTTCTTAATTGTTGAAGAAAAGGGTAACTAGGTCCGGTATTTGTCAATGTAATTTTGATCTTTGTACTTGTCAAGAAAAAGAATTATTATCTTTTTAAATTATATGAATGAGTTTCTTGCTCATTCTATAGGTCTAGGAAAGTCAAAGAGTCAAAACTATATTGAAGAGACCTTCTTGAGCATTTATGTAATGAACATGAATCAACCTAGTGTCAAGCAACTCTCCAAGACAAGCACCATCCTTCAAGGAAGAAGCCTGCAAACAAAGCAATGAAAAGACGTCATGTCGGCTTGCAAAAATATATTAAATAACTAAAGGATGACATGTCGGTTCACCTGGATAAGTTGGCTCAAACTGGAGACATAACCACTATATATATCCAGCTGGGTAGTCACAACAAACACAAAAAAATCTTGGACATCTTTGAAGTTTTCAGAGGTATGGTACAAGACTTCGGATAGCACAGTAAGACAAAAAATCTAGGATATCCCAGTGAAGATAGTATCTTGGACAAGGTACAGGATGACTATATTTTGGTTAAGCTCATAGGCATAGTATTATTGTCTTCTCTGAGGATCATCATGCTCACAGTCTTGGTATACTCTGACAAGTCTCAACATAATTCTGATCTCACTATGCCATCTCGGACACATCAGTATCTCGGATAAGCATGGAGGATAATAATGAATACCTCGGTGAACCATTCACATAGATGTCTCATTATGGAAGCCTCATCTACATAATGATGATCTCAAAGAAAAGTGCATTAATAATCTAAAAGAAGATGGAGATATGGTGCAGCAGTTGTGGTCTCAATATTGTGATGAATATCTCAGTGAAGGTGCATGAATGATGAATTCAGTGAAGCAACAGTGTTGATGCTGATCTCAACAACAAGAAGAGGATTGGTGACTTGGTCTTGGAGTGGCCTAGTAGGTCAAGGGTTATGGTCTTGGTGTTCGTTAATTAAATCTCCATAAGAGGAATTTCGTGCGGTTGTTTCTCTCCAAGAGGGAGAGGTTTTGGCCCTGGTAGAATGCCAACATCTTGTGTTCTTGTCTCTTTATTTTTGGTAGCAATTTGATGAAATAAACACACTCTAATAATAAGAGGAAGATCAAGCTAAGATAAATTGTAACAACGCTTCACAAATTGTTATCAAGTCTAGAAGAATCTTACTAATCCTATTTGCCCTAGATTCTCCAACATGGTTTCAGAGCCAAGGTGCTGAAGTCAAAGGAAGGGAAACAAAAGAGACATACAAGGATCTGTCTTCAAGGACATCAAATCCAAGAAATACCTCTCACATTCCATGTTACATCACTGTCTCAATATAGTTATTACATCAAGGCAGTTTTGGTGATGAGACAGTCTCTCTATACAGTGCCACCCACAGTTTAGTTATTATATTCAGTGACAAGTTTGGGCTCTCTATACATTGCATCTCTACACGAATCTATGAACATAGACATCACTCTCTCAGTGCAGTACCTATTGGAATTTCTAAGTCTATCCGTTAGAAATTCTTCCTGTACTATCTGAATTTCTTCCTACTTGTTTAGTTACTTAACAAGCTATTTACCATGTAAATATTGAAAATAAATACAAGTACAGTATCAACACATACAGATCATCAACTGAAAGGAACAAGCACACAAGTAACGCCGTTGTTTTTGGACTAATGTCCTTGGAAAAACCCAATGCGGGAAAAACCGGTGCTAGCTATTAGAGGGTTTTATTATTAAGTAGTTTTAAAAACAATCTGGGTGCTAGAAATGGCTCACCCAACAGAGAATGCCCTCGCCAGTAGTACCTCTCAGTCGGAGATAGATATTCTGGCTAAATCACCGGAGGAGGGATCCCACAGCAACACTGCAACACTTCTGCTGCCCTCTATTACCCTGATAGGGGTTGCGTCACCCTATCCAACTCTCCAGCTCCAGTCTGTCCCACGAAATCTCCCAGCGTCAGCCTCTAGGGTCTGCGTCAGCCTCTCTGCTCTAGCGTCAGCCTATTTGGCCCAACATCAGCCTCTCAGGGCTCTGCGTCAACCTCTGGAGCCTCTGTGTCTCCCATGCTGGCCCTTCTCAAGCTCTCGCAGCTCTTGGTTGCCTCTGCGTGGCCTCTGGCTGCCTCTGTGTGGCCTCAAGCTTGCTCTGCGTCAACCCTCTCCCGACTTTTTTGCTGATGCTCCCGATACTGTCTCTGCCTCTCTGTGACTGTATTCACGGCCTTTAATTCTGATCACTCCTTCGATTTCCTCAGCAAGCCCTGCCCCAGAAAATCGAATTCTTGATCAACTCGGTGTGTTCTCCAACTGACCCTCAAGCCTCTTCTTATACTTTTATCGTTGACAATTCAACGGCCGAGATTAAGTTCGTAATGAGTTTTGGACCATTTTAACTCAGTTTTATATTAATTCACATTAATATTTTATTTTCCCGAAGCTTAGAATTAGGGACTCCATTAAAAATATTAATTATTTTAATATCTCCCAAAATGGTTAAATTCTGCCCAAACCATTTCTAGGTCTTGGAGATCTCATGTGCTTTAACCTCTCCACCAATTTTCAAGGCTAAAGCACATCCGATGCTACCCCAAATCAACAGTACCATATCAATATACTTGTCACAGTCTCAAATTCTGTCTATGAATATGATCTCAATAGAATGATGCTCGGATCAGAACATAGTATCACTAGCATGTCAATAATATGTTGAAGTCAAAAATACCTTAAAGATGAATTGGGAAGGTCATGAAGCAGTTTCGGTGATGTCTAAGACCACTAATGTCATGGTGCTAGAAGGTCTCCAAGGAAGTCGTGATGAAAGGTTACTAATGATGGGCAGCTCAAGCAAATGAAGCATCAAGGTGAAGATCTCCTCTTCACACACCAAGTATCTTTCAATTTTGTAATCAGATTTGGTTAAATGATTTCATGATTGCAAGGGTTTTATAAATCGGTTAGATAATCAAAAGTACTTGCATAGAATAAGGAGGATTGTCATAATCCTCATAGAAAAGAGAAATCATTGATATCTATGAAAAGGTCTATGAAGGTCAAGCATTGTTTGAATCCATCAAGAGATTCATAGGATTCATATGATATCACTCAAGAGTCAAAAGTCCTCTCATACCTAAATAGCAGAAGAGGAGACATAAAGAGAGATATTTGAAATGCTAGATATACTCTCGGAAATTAAAGTAAAGAAGGTCACTTAGACCTACACAATAGTAAAGGTATCAAAGAATGAAGGAATAACTTCATGAAGATCTAGGAAAGATGATAAGGAGGTAGTCATTATTGATGAGCAAGGTAACTAATATCAATGAACAATGAAGGTTTCCTCACCCGACAATTTGTGGTCTCTACGCTAGATAGAGAAAGACAAGTTGTAGTCTATAGTATTAAAGGATAAAATATTTCAACCATGTGCAGAAAGGAAAGGCAAGGTTGGTCCTCAAGCAAAGACAAAAATAAGTATAGTTAAGATTCAATGCTATAGAAAGATTTTGGAAGCTCATATCACTGAAAGATGGAGGAAGTTAAAGAAAAGGGCCAAGGAAATAGGGAGTATCAAATCTCTCCTATGAGTGAGATAGTATCCCTCACAAAAGGATCCTATCATAAGCTCCTATATCTTGTGTTATAAGATATGACAATTATAATAAGATGCATCATGGCATCATGAAAGCATTAGAAGCAAGAGCTCGTGACATCACCATGGGAATCATGAAGGACAAAAAGGACAAAATCCATGGCAGTCAAACATGAAGGATATAGCTCTTGGGAATCTCATTGAACATTAAAGGAAAGAAAGATGTCATCCATGACAAGGCTCATCATACATCAAGAAACATCTGCCAGATGCGGATATGCAAGATCCTCAAGGTTCTCTAATGGAATCCTCATAGGAGGGTTCACTAATATAGAGAGGAAGCAAGTGTTTCATAAGGAACTCCAATTTATGGAATTCATGGGATAATGGTGTGATGACATGGAGCAGATCAAGGGATTGAAGATCTCTTCAAGCAAGGAAGTTGCTGGAAGAACTTAGAAGCCTAGATGACCTAAAGGTAAAATGAGGTATGTATTCTTGTATTTAATTATAATGTAATGTCATATGGTTATAGGTAACAATGAATCATTACTTCTATCTTGAGAAGCATGATCAAGAGAAAACGGATCTTCTCCTCTGAAAGAATGCAGGAAGGCATAAGTCACACTAGATGAAATCAACATAATATGTCCTCATATGAAGTATGTGTTGAAATTTCTAAGTATTACCCATTATAAATTTTATTTGTATTCTCTAGTTTATTTCTCCTACTTGTTTATTACGAACAAGTTCTTTAACCATATAAATATCAAAATAAACACAATACAATCTCAACCATCTACAAATCAATAACTAAAAGAAATAGAAAGCACACAAGTGACACCATTATTTTTGGACAACTGGTCCCTTGAAAAACCCAACTTGGGAAAACCGGTGTAGCAGTTCTGAGGGTTTTTATTATTAAGCAACTTTTCTGAGTACAACTGGGTGCTAAACTGGCTCACCCGATAGAGAAATCAATTTGACAGTAATACCTCTCTTCAGAAGCAGATATTCAGAAAATCTGCCCCACGAAACCCTCTCCAGCACAATCTGAAGCACTGCGTCAGCCCTCCTGGCCTTTGCATCAGCCCTCTGATGCTCTTCGCAACTTCTCTGGCCCTCTGCATCACTCTTGCAACCTGTACATGGATGACGCAGGCCCTTCTGGCCTCTGTGTAGTCCTTGCTAGCCTCTGCTTGGTTCCCTCTGGCTCAACGTCTGCCTCTCTCTGCTTCTGTGTTGGTCTCTTGGCACTATCTCTGCCTCTCTGCTTCATGCTCATTGCCTCTCGCTACAACTGATCACTGATTCGATTTCTCTTAGCAAACCCCGCTTTAGAAAATCGAATGAATGATCACTCTGGTGTGTCCTCCAACTGACCCTCAAGCCTCCTCTTATACTTTTCCTATTGGTCGTTCAACGACCAAGATTACATCTTTAATCAACGACTAAGATTAGATTTGGCTTGATCTATGTCTTTTGGAACCTTCTAACCTAGTTTTATATTAATATCCCTTAATATTTTATTTTTCCTAAGTTTAGACTTAGGAACTCCATTAAAAATATTAATTATTTTAATATCTCCTTAACCGAGTAGAATTTGCCCAAACTATTTCTAGGTCTTGGAGATCTCATGTGCTTTAGCCTCTCCACCAATTTTCATGGCTAGAGCACCTCTGATGCTACCCCAAATCAACACTCCCTCTTAGCGAGGACTGTGCTCTAGTAATAGTCCACATTGAGGATCACTCTGATTACATGACACCGGTACCTGTGTTGATGCTAGGCCTCCCCGCCCAACATCCTCTGCACTGCTGCATCCTGTACTACTGCCCATGGCTCTACCACTGCCATTGCTACATCCGTACAACAACTCCCTCTGCATCCGTGCTGATGTTGGTCCTTTCTCCCAACACTACATCTGCACTGCAACTGCTCCTCATCATGCTACATTGTGCTATTGCTAACTGCTACTGCACTGCAACTCAATTTTTGAGAAGTAAGTGACCCACCCAACTACTAACATCCCTGTCAGGCTAGTAACACTCCCGATGCTGAGGCTCTCTCTGTCGCTATACTGTGCTCCCTCTATTGCCTTTGCACTGCTGCAATAACTCTGTGCCTCTCACATCGTTGCAAACCTCTCTGTGCCATCCTGCAGTGCTGCAATCTCCTCTGTGCCTCTCGCACTGCTGCAAACCTCTCCGTGCCATCCTGCACTGTTGCAACTTCCTCTGTGCCTCTCGCACTGTTGCAACTGTCTTTGCGTTGCCTGGGACTACTGCACTGTAGCACTCTCTGCCGCTTCATCTGCATCCATTTCTACCGACATCCACCATCTTGCTACTCTCTCTTCGGGGCTCCCGTAGCTTGGTATAATCCAAGAGTTTGGGTACCTCAAGGATCTTGCCCCTCATCGTCTGTAGTCCTCCTGACTACAACTCGATGTCTCCCCCCCCTTCTTTAGAGGTACATGAGCACTCATGGCACAATCGTCAGCTGCCATCTCCGCTCTTCTTTTGGACTCTCTCTGAGTCTCAACTTCCCTCCTAGAAGTTCTCTTTTAGACTCCCTCTGAGTCTCGATTTCGCTCTTGGAAATCCTCTCCTTGACTCCCTTTGAGTCTTGATTTCCCTCCGGAAATCCTCCTGCCAACTGTCGAATTGCTCCTCTTTGATCCCCTTTGCTCTTGCAATACTGATCTGGATTTCTTGGCTTGAAATCGCCTGGGTAGCGACTCCCTTTACCTTGGTTTTGCCCCGTTAGGTACTGTTTAGTCTCGGCAACAACAACACCCCACCAGCTTCACTCCTCGCAATTTGCCCACAGCTTCCTATGGCCCAACAACTGAAGGATTGAGCCTCTAGGCTCTGCGCAATCCTGACACTGGCTGAAATGCTTCCCTAGCCAACTGCGTCAACCCTGAGTCTCTGCGTGGCTCTTCGTGAGCCTTTTCCGCCCTCCTCAGCCTCTGCGTGGCTCTTCATGAGCCTTTTCCGCCCTTCTTAGCCTCTGCATTGGCCTCTCTCTGTCCTGAACTGATGACGCAGTCCCTCTATGTCAACCCTTATTTGTCGCTTTCTGCTAGGAATAGCTTCTGTTTCTCGGGATAGTTGTTTCTGCTGCAAATGCTCTGATTCAGCTGTTGCCTTCAACTCCCCTGTGATCGACAACACTTTGATACCATGTTGAAATTTCTAAGTATTACCCATTAGAATTTTTATCTGTATTCTTTGGTTTATTTCTCCTACTTGTTAATTACGAACAAGTTACTTAACCATATAAATATTGAATTAAAACACAACACAGTCTCAACCATCTACAGATCAACAACTGAAAGAAATAGCAAACACACAAGTGACACCATTAGTTTTGGACAACTCGTTCCTGGAAAAACCCAACTTGGGAAAACTGGTGTAGTAGTTCTGAGGGTTTTCATTATTAAGCAACTTTTCTGAGTACAATTGGGTGCCAAACTGGCTCACTCGACAGAGAAATCAATCCGATAGTAATACCTCTCTTCGGAAGCAGATATTCATAAAATCTACCCCACGAAACCCTCTCCAGCGCAATCTGAAGCACTGCATCAAACCTCTTGGCCTTTGCATTAGCCTGAAACCCTCTGGCCCTCTACATCACTCCTGCAACCTCTTTGTGGATGATGCAGGCCCTTCTAGCCTCTGCACAGTCCTTGCTAGCCTCTGTGTGGCTCCCTCTGGCTTAGTGTCTCCCTCTCTCTGCTTTTGCGCTGGTCTCTTAGCACTATCTCTGCCTCTCTGCCTCATGCTCACTGCCCCTTGCTGCAATAGATCACTGATTCGATTTCTTTTCCGCTTTAGAAAATCGAATGACTAATCACTCTGGTGTGTTCTCCAACTAACCCTCAAACCTCTTCTTATACTTTTCCTGTTGGTCCTTCAACGACCGAGATTACATCTTTAATCAACAACTAAGATTAGATTTGGATTGATCCATGTCTTTTGGAACCTTCTAACCTAGTTTTATATTAATATCCATTAATAATTTATTTTTCCTAAGTTTACACTTAGGAACTCCATTAAAAATATTAATTATTTTAATATCTCCTTAACCGGGTAGAATCTGCCCAAACCATTTTTGGGTCTTGGAGATCTCATGTGCTTTAGCCTCTCCACCAATTTTCATGGCTAGAGCACATCCGATGCTACCCCAAATCAACAATATGAGGTAGTTGACTAAGAAACTCTAATTAAAAGCTCCAAGAAATGGAATGTGTGAGGAAGGAAGAGATCGTGAGATATGCAACCATGATGAAGGCAATCAACATCCAAAAGAACAAGAAGATTTGACTAGGAAGTTTCCTACAAAAATATAAAGACTTTGATGAAAATCTGAAAAAGATGAAGACCCTTGACAATGGATGTCTTTGGGAGATATGTCAATAAGTGTGCAGGATGCTATTACCTACAAGAAGATGTCGTGATGAAGAGCCATCTCGTAAGGTATGATTTAATTTAATATGAGGTTTTGATTTCTTGAATAATATCTAGATGAGTTCATGTAGGCTTCTAGAACAAGACTTGTAATGACAAGTACAACTAGCATTCATGCGATGGATGGGAACTCTTGAAAGAAGCATGGAGAAAAAAGAAGTAGCCATATGAAGAAAGTTCCAGTTGTATGCCAAGAAGGACACTTTCCATGAAGAAAGGAATGACATGACAGAATAAGAAGGAAAGTGATCGATGGCTGTTGCCCTACAAGGAAGAAGCTCAACTAAATTTCATAACATCAAGGAGAGAAGTTGATCAAGTAGCTGAAGAACACACGAAGAAGAAGCTGCTGATGTATATAAGAGTCCCTCGCTAAGAGGGAGCTCTGATAGGTCCCTAATCAAGAGGGAGTTTGAATTAGATCACTCTTGATTACAAAAGAGTGACAATTGTGTTTTTCCATTTCATGTGTCATGCACTAGACCAGGACTAACAACCTTAAGTTTAGATGAAGTCCAAGAATGGAAATGTATGCACTTGACAGACACAACATTCTTGTCTTCACTTGGGAAGAAAGAATGGGAGGATGGGTAATCATCTGGCATCCGATACTCTTTAAGGATGTGTAGGGCATCCAAGGTAAGAGTAAGCAAGAGGACCAATATTCTTTGAGCGCTGGGAACCCAAGATAAGAATAGTCGTAGAAGGTCATACTTAGTGAGCACCCTGGTGGGTATGTAGTATGTACCTTGAGAGACAATGATGAAGGTGTCTATAAATCATTGGTCTCGCCAACACTGTAGCTCATTGTCTCATGGAGAGATGGAGCTATTAGTCAAGGCCTTGCACTATGACAATGCTGATTGATATGATGCTATACAGATGGGATTATCAATCTGATTCTTCTTATGAGATATTCTTCAGATTGAGAATAACCAAATACCATTATAAATACCTCCCTAGTTAAGAGGGAGTGTTGAAGAAAAGGGTAACTAGGTTCGATATTTGTCAATGTAATTTTGATCTTTGTACTTGTCAAGAAAAAGAATTATTATTTTTATAAATTATATGAATGATTTTCTTGCTCATTCTATAGGTCTAGGAAAGTCAAAGAGTCAAAATTATATTGAAGAGCTCTTCTTGAGCATTTATGTAATGAACATGAGTCATCCTAATGTCAACCAACCCTCTAAGACAAGCACCATCCTTCAAAGAAGAAGCCTGCAAACAAAGCGATGAAAAGAGATCATGTCGACCTGTAATAATGTATTAAATAACTAAAGGATGACATGTCAGCGACTTGGATAAGTCGGCTCAAACTAGAGACATAACCACTATATATACCCAGCTAGGGTATCCGCAACAGACATGAAAAACATCTCGGATATCTCTAAAGTTTTGGGAGGTATGGTATAGGACTTCAGATAGCACAATAAGACAGAAAATCTCGAATAGCCTTGTGATGACAGTATCTCGGACAAGGTACAGGATGACTGTATTTCGGTTAAGCTCGTAGGCACAATATTACTATCTTTTGAGGGTCATCATGCTCATAGTCTTGGTATACTCAGACAATTCTCAACATAATTATGATCTCACTATGCCATCTCGGACACATCAGAATCTCAGACAAGTATGGAGGATAATAATGAATACCTCAGTGAAGCATTCACATAGATGTCTCAGTATGGAAGCCTCATCTACATAATGATGATCTCGAGGAAAAGTGCAGTAATAGTCTAAAAGAAGATGGAGATATGGTGCAACAGTTGTGGTCTCATTGTTGTGATGAATATCTCAGTGAAGGTGCATGAATGATGAATTCAGTGAAGCAACAGTGTTGATGATGATCTCAACAACAAAGGGACGATTGGTGACTTGGTCTTGGAGTGGCCTAGTAGGTCAAGGGTTATGGTCTTGGTGTTCGTCAATTAAATATCCATAAGAAGAATTTCGTGCGTGTTTTTCTCTCCTAGAGCGAGAGGTTTTGGCCTTGGCAGAATGCCAACATCTTGTGTTCTTGTCTATTTATTTTTGGTAGCAATTTGATGAAATAAACACACTCTCTAATAATAAGAAGAAGATCAAGCTAAGATAAATTATAACAACACTTCACAAATTGTTATCAAGTCTAGAAGAATCTTACTAATCCTATTTTCCCTAGATTCTTCAACATTAATGTGGTTCATGGACACTGATCAACTGTCATAATGTTAATGGAGAGGTATCTGACATTGTTTTGGAATCCATGTGCTACTCATTGCATTCATATGATCCTGGATGATGTTGGAAAAAAATTACGTTATCTATGAGGTGATCAAATCAGATAAGAACATCTCCAAATAATATGAACATCAATTACTCTTGCATAAATATCAATGTTGCGAACATTGCGATCGGGATTAAATCGGCGAGGAGAAAAAATTGAGAAAAAATCGGCAAATACAAAAATATTCATTTTTTTCAATTTTTTTAATATCTAAAGCATCTACAACAGAAAGTAAATGCATTGACATAAATATGATAAAAGAACTAATATATAAGATGTGTAATATCATTTCTAGTGCTACATCACACATAACAATAAATCATGTCCTGAATAGTAAGTCATGAGTCCTAACTTAGCCTCAAAATATCAACAAAAAATATAATAATGTATCTCATATCATGAGTCATAATGTCATATACAATGAAATGAACCAAATAACTAATACTACTGATTTCCTCTGCTAATACTACTGATTTCCTCTGCCCCTCTTGCGAGAAAATGCAATAGCTTTCCCTCTAGATGTAGATGACAGTGGAGTTGGCAGTGGACTCTGCTGTGCTCTAGAAGCTGAAAAACTGGGAGCTGCAAGGGGTAGACCACGTCCTCTACTGGTGACAGGGGTAGCTTGGGTAGGTGGTGTCACCTCCTCCTGCTATTACTCCTCCTCCTCTTCCTCTGTCACCTCCTCCTGCTATTACTCCTCCTCCTCTTCCTCTACTCCCTCCACTACCTCCTGCTCTAACCAATCAGCCACGGACTCCATGAGAGGCCTCTCGGCCTCAACCCTCCATGCAGCATGGGTGTCAATCCCATCTAATGAGATGGCCTCCACATCAGGTGTCCTCTCAAGTTGCCTTACCCACAATCGAAGATTGTAGTAGATGTAGACCATGTCATTAAGTCGCTGGGACTCCAACCTGTACAAGGGTCATAAAATAATAGTTATAAAAAAAAATTATTTAATGAATTCAAAAAATTAATTGAAAATTTGGAATATTTTAAGTTTTAACCCATTGCGTTTCTTGATGTGTATTTTTTCAAATACACTCCAGTTGCGCTGCATCTTGATGAGCTACATGTTTGGCTGAGCACTTGAATGGCAAGCCTTTGCAGATGGGGTACTCTGCCACCATAACTTCTCCACCATGCATCTACAACAAATTACAAATAAGATAAAAATAAGAAAAAAAATGAAATTTGAAAGTCGAAGCAAAGTATGAAGTTCTGAACTTGAAGAGACAATGAAGTTTGAAACAAACTAAAACATACCTGGGATTTTAGTCTTCCTATCAACCATAACCATGTCAAAGCTAAATGTCCCACCTACCATCCTGTATATCTTCATTTCTTTGGATATTTTTGCACGTTTTGTTGGAGATGGCACCATCCTCTGAACACAGGTGAAGAATCCATTCATGACCTCAGCATCAAATAAGAGCCCACATGAGTAAGCAAATGCGAGGTTCAGGTAGATCCTTGTAGCATGAATGGAACGATGGAGTGCGTTGTTCCATTGTTCTTCAATCACTTCGCATAGGAGTTGTTTCTAAAACCCCTCATCTCCCTTATCATCATAGTAGGTCCGAATGGATTCTTTGGACCTGTACATGGCCTTGTTGTCGCACAGATTGTCACGACAACGCTCAGACCGGGGGCTGTCACTCTGATCCCCGATCCCTCCGTTTAAGCCTGTCTCCCACGGCTAAGGGGGGTAGACCTTGAAAGGAAAAGGATAACCAACTGTGAACCAGTTGGTTTGGGAGACACGAAAGAGAAGAGCACTAAATGGATTTGTGTAATTTGATGGACCAGTGCCTTATGGGTTTGACGTTTAAATGATTACTTACTGTATGCTGCAGAAATGTAAACCCTACACAGTAATCATAACAATGCAAGATATCTAGTAAACTCACGATGTTTTTAACGATGATCTGGCAATTTAAGAAAATAAACTTCGAAAGATACAACCATGTAAACTTGCACATTAACCAGATATTATATTCAAGCATGCCAGATAAACATTAATCCCAAAATTTTAGCCTCAGCAAGAAAAATAGAACGCGCTAAAATTTCCAGGCTAAGACTTCAACTGGCAAAAAATTTCCACGATGTTTTTATGGCTTTTCAGACATAAATTTGATTTTAAAACTAAAAAATCTAAAACTAGAACAACATTTAAAATTTAATCTAAAAACCTAAAAAAAGTTTTTTGTTTTTTGTTTTTTGTTTTTTTTGTTTTTTTTTTTTGTTTTTTTTTTTTTAATAACAAAATAAAACTAAAAAAATCTATTTTAAAACTAAATAAAACTAAACAAAAAAAAAAGAAATTAAAACCTAAATCTAAAGCTTAGCAAAAAAGGAATTTATATAAGAATATTTATATATATGTTTTTATTTTTATTTTTATTTTTTTTTTTTTATTTTTTTTTTTTATGACAAAAATTAAAATCTAAATCTATCAAAGCTAAATCTAAACTTAAGAAAAAAAAGATCAAAACTTAAAATCTAAATTTTAATGCCCAAAACCCTATGCATATATACATATTAAAGAAAAACCTAAACAAAACGAAAATCGATTTTTATTAAAACCAAACCCATCTCAAACATGAAACCTAACCTATTTAAAAGAGTATCGAATGAGGGTGAATGTATTCTGACGGCGGGCAACAGCGTTTTGATATCGTATGCATGAAACGCATCACAATTTAGATTTATCGTTTTGCTTTTTTTTGATGTTTGCAGGTACGCGGGTCGACGACAGGCATAAGGACTTGCAGCGAGAGGATGGAAAAGGATCCGCGTGCGTGGTATGAAGTTCGATGGCGGAGGAGAAATGCCCCGCAAGATTGCAGCTGGACAGCGTAACGATGCACAGAAAAAAAAAAAAAATCGAACGTGGTTGTTTTTTTTGTGTAGGTTCGCATGCAGTTTTGGAAGGCTGGGACGGAGGTTGGAGCTATGGCGACATATCATTCCACAGCTAAATGCTCTTTCAACGCATTACCTCATGCCCAATAATGAAATACCCGACCCTCGTATTGCATTTTTTATTTTACTAACTGTTTTTTGTGTGCAGATAATCAATGGGAAAAGCGGGAATGAGGAGCTCGGATTTTGAAAGTAGTTTTGGATGTGTTTTACAAGCTTGCGCGGGTATGGACGGCGGTGATAGCAGAGTCAGACAACAACGATGAAATTTTGAAATGCAGGTCGGAAGTCGACGTGCTGGATGGGCAGAGAAACTCTACGCTTTTCCTTTCTTCGTGCAGGTAGGCAGGCGTTGGGGAGATAGAGATGATGTCTGCATGAAAGGCTTGCTGACAAACATAAATATGAGGCTTATTACGCTGATAGGGAAGGCTGAGGCAGCGCAAGACTGCAAGGATGACAGCGAGGAGGCAGAGAGGAAGGATGAGGGTGATGCGATGATGGCTGCCGAATGACTGGAAATGATGAAAGCAGCTACAACGGAAACTTGAAACGTGCATTGATTGTAGAGAAAACCATTTCAAAACAAAATTCTTTTCCTGAAAACCTCAGATCTGAATATGACCGATATTTCGAAACCCTTGTACAACAAAATAAGGACCCTGCAAAATTTAATTTTCTACAAGAATTTTTCACAGATCTGCAACCTGCAAATGGCAGACAAAACCCGGAGAAATATATACAAAAATTCAAAATGAAACCCTGCAAAACTATCAAAAATTTCAAAATTATGGCTCTACAAAGCTAGATTTGTCAGTTATCATCTAAAATATTTTAGGAAAACTTCAGATTGCTAAAGAAATGCTTTAGAAATCTCTCATGCAAATAATAAAACAAATTAAATGATTTAACCCAGGATCAGAAACAGCTGGGCTCTGCAAAAAGTGCTTGCGGGAGTTGGCTGGTTCAGCCGAGAACTTCCCCTAACACCCATCGATCTTCCTTAACAAGATTTTCTTGCACAGCTCACTTTAACCATCAATAAAGAGAGAAAAAATAGTACTAGATCTCCAAATGCAATAGAGATACCTGCTATTACTTCAGAAACCCTAACACCATTCAAACCCTAGCATGTGAACAAGATACCTATGCTCAACAATACTCTTCATTAAGCTGATATTAATGGTTGAAAATTAAAATATGCAGAAAACAAAATAGCTCATAGCACTTGAAGAGAGTAACACCAGCAAGATTTTGACCCCAAAGTCTTCTTTATTAGCACCAGAAAATATTTACAAGAGAGCTTCTTCAGCCAAAACTCAGATCCAATATCTCATGATTTCAAATGACCCCTAGCACCCTATTTAAAAGAGAAAATCCCAACGGCTAGTTTGAGTGATCCATGACAAAACGATCTCGACCGTCGATGAGGATTAAGATATCTCTTAATCTCATCCGTCGAATTTTTTAATGCATTAAAAAATTGAAATTCTCAAAATATTATTATTTTATTATTTTTATTATTTTTTTTATTTTTATATTTTTATTTATTTTATTTTATTATATTTTATATTTATATTTATTTTTTATTTTTTTATCATGGATCATCAAACATAGCCTTTGGAAAAATTTTCCTAGGACCTAGGACTTAAGACGCATGAGGGGATTAACATTTTTCCTAACCCTCAAGACACTTTACATCATGACTTTTACAATTTTTACATCTTCAAGGGGGAAAAGCCCTTTGACAGACCCTCAAAGACCACCCAGTTCTGTGACCAAACATAATCTAGCAGATTAACACACTAGGATTCTCCTAAAACTCTAATGGCAAAATTCACTCCGGCTTTGGGGTCAGGTTGAAGGAAAACTCTGCCGATCATGGATCGGTGAGACGAAAAACCTTCCGGAATGAAGATTATCACTAGAAAATTAGGTCCACCTAGGCAATTTACATACATGATTCAGCTCTGCTAAGATTATTTACATCAAAATGCAGACTAGGTTTACAACTTAATATGATCAGGAGAATGACGATGACTGTCGAATGGCACACACATCTCGATCAAGCGCTATCCCTTTTTAGCGAAGAAAAGGGGGTGTACTGCTTATGGGTAGTTGACACGCAGTGGTCAACATCTGGCTCTACTTGGGGACACGTTGCTGCACTGTAGGAATGTGAGAATCCAGAATCTGCACCCACGCAACACATAGCAGAAATAAGTAGCATCCATTCAAACATCATCATATAACAATTAAGCACATGAAAGATAGAAGCTCTTCATTTATCAACTATCTAGTAACATGAAAAGTAAGTCTAAATCTAAAACATAAACGAAATGCTGAAAATGACAAGGAGAAGGGTTAGAAATACAATACAAAGGATGCCCCATGGCATCAAATGTGTTCAATATAGTGTATACTGAGCATTTGCCTACTTTCAGGCAAATTTGTCGGCTGCTTGTCGGATGTGCCATGTCCAATTTTGCATATGGTAGGACTTCTTCCTATCCGAAAATCAAGCAGCTCGCGGCCGTCTGATGCATCAAATCTTCTTCTCATTTTCTTTCTCTTGCGTTTTTTCTTTGTGGCAGGCTGTATTACTGATGACGTGGAACTTTCTGTTTCAAAGCTCTTGGGAACTTTTTAACATACCTGGGAATCTGAAAACAGCCAATGGAAATCAATGCCCAATACACAAAAGATTCGTTGATGGTGATAAAAGTCCAAGTCCCCCCTTCAAAACTTGGAGAAAGTCTCTGCTCACTCTGTATTGCAGAAACAACAGGAAAACAATACTAGTTTTCGTTTTTTTTTGCTTTATTGGCTGTTTTTTTTGCTAAAAACTTGCAATTTTTTTGAACTTCTTTTTTTTGAAAAAATTGTCGAACAGTGAAGTTTTCTTGGCAAGAACTTGGCATAGTGAGCTCATGATTTCTGAGTTTCCTGAGATGGCTAGATTTAAATGAAAAGAGATATAAAACTGGCATTCATTGTTGGCTTGGCAAGCCCAGCTCCTATGTGTGATATGTCGCTGGACCTCTGACTGCAACACAAACATGACTATCAATGCATAATGACATAATTACTACACCTTATAAATTTTACCTTGTAGTGACATGTTTGTCTTCAATAGACTTTTGACCTCTAGCGGCATGTTTTTCCTTTTGTTTCGTTTATTTATTTGAGTGCAGTATTTTTTTTTTGTGTTATATAACCAGAAACATCAGGTGGCCCTCATTTCTGTATACAAATTTTTCCAGTGCAAAAATGGGTACTAAATGCTGGGGAAACACCTAGGAAATGTTTTGAAGCAGTTTCCAAACATGGGCACTTGCTGCCTTGAAATTGCTAGACCATTAACAAGTGTAATATAAGATAAAAAGCAAAATCCTCCGTATAATAAGAGCAAGTGCACATTTCTCATCTGAAGCTAGTCTGATTGAAGAAATGTGCTTTGATGTTCAGAGAAAGAAACAAACATTCTAACCTCAAGGAACAGGAAAAATTGAAAATTAAGTTATAAGAAGAGGGTACAAGAAGCTTCAGAAGTGATGTTTTAGGTTTGAACTTTGGACAACATAATTTCAGAGGCACAGTGTATTTTTTTAGGAGGATGATCTATTTTTTTCGGGTTTGTGAGCTGGTTTAACTCATGGGGACAAGGTTTTGCATATTTTCTGCATATTCTTGTTTGGATCTTGAAAACCCTTGTTATGAACCAAAACATTAAAAAATCATAATGAACCAGAAGAACATACAATGAACAACAGTGTGAATGAGGAGCACTACTCCAATGAAGATAAGAGAGATGAGTCATCCAATAACTTCTTAGAGAGCAGGAGAACCTCCTCCAATCCCCGCAATGCATTCATAGATCCAAATCACCTGTCCTTATTGATGACTATATGATATCTCTATATACATATTCACACATTGCTCATGTGGCCCTTTTATCATTAGGATAACCACTATTACATATAAATTTACTCGTTACATGTTCATTTAACACCATATATGTCCCCCTTGGGATCATATCATATGCATCTAAATCCCATATATGCCCTCCCTTTGTGTCATACCCTAATATTTGGGAATATGTCAGCAACCTTAATTTGTCTCAATGTATTCCAATGACCGGAAGTGGCGTTTGTGCAGGTTCTCATATGCCAACTAGCTCTCAAGTAGACTAATGGCTATCGGATGTATGATGATGTTGAACTCGATGATATTAATGCTCTTTGGATGTATGTACTATGCTACGTGGCCTAAGTGGGAGGGCCCTAATCTGCTAAGAATTTGTGTTGTGATCATTGACCCAATCATTTTTTGAACACTAACATATCACGACAAATTTTGGTTGTATACTCATTGTTTTCTATGCACTGTATTCCATAGTGTTTGAACTTTGAATAGTTTTAATTTTTTACTTTGTATTTTTATATAATATGCAGATACATTATATGTTGTTCCCTGTTTCTCAAACTTTGAAAATTTTGTTTCTAGAACTCCTACCCATTTGAAGTCCATAATCATTTTAGGTTTCAGTTGACTTAGCTGATGTGTCTAACTATAGTTGCTGATTTAGCTGATGTGTATCTCTATCACATTGATTTTAGAATTGGGTTAGTATCCTAAGAGTTCCATAGATTAGTGTTCCATGGGGACATGTCCCCCAGGGTGGGGTGCATGAATCCCACGCTTCCCACACACCTGGGAGGGGGGATGCCGGGGGAAACATTTCAATGACTAATCATTCAAAAGGAAATAAGAACTGAAACTAGAAGTAATATAGATTGTAAAGAAAAGCAGACAAAAAAAACAACTCACCAAATGGTATGTAATAAAGCCTTTGAGAGATTTCAAAAAACTAATGATTTTTTTTCGTAAGGGGGAAAAATAATAATCATGAAATGTGGACCCCCATAGACTGAAGTTGTTCGATGTCTTCATAATAACAACCAACATCCAAAACTTCGATGAACCATATTCCTCCTAGGTGGAGCTAGTGAATGGACAAGTAGTTCAGCATCATAATACTTTTGCAACCGATATCACCTAGAAGTAGTTTTGAACCGAGGAACGCTAAGGTGTTTGGATGACTATTAGAAAGGAAGTCCCTGTTAGATTAAACCTCATCTCACTTTCAAAGTGGTCTGTACCAACTCAAAGGATGTTACTGTAGATTATTTGAGGCTTCACCCATGATTTCCCAGGGGAAAATAGCACCTCAAATATGCAATATAATGTACAGATCTGCAATAAAATACTCAAAAACTGAACTTCTTTTTAAATCAGTGATAGTAAAATTTGGATTTATGATTAGATTATATCATGATAACAGAAAAGATTAACAAATATGCATTAAAATCCACTTGTTTCCACTATAAAAGTTGTAGAATCAACAAACAAATTGACCTAAAATGCAAAGAAAACACTAAAAATTGGTGTTTTATTGCTGATATAAGATATATCCCTTACAAATTTTCACCTAGTTAAAATATCTGCAATGAGGTTATTCGAATTTTTTCTTGAAAGAACTTAAAAATCAATGGGTTTTTGATGATCTGTGCCTTGCCCTTGGAACAACATTAAACAGAGTGGAATGAAAAAGAAAACTTGCAAGGCAAAATATAGTATTTCAATTTCACAGGCTCAGGCACTTTAGAAATAAAGCCTTAATGCAAGAGCTATGCATGCTAGATAGAATTTTTACACATGTTCTCATGTTAGTCACCAAAAGATTCTGATTTGATCGTGATTACTCAACATTGTTGAAAGAACAAAGTTCTGAACAAATACAATAGAAGTCAATAAACTCTTAGATCTGGGGAGATGAGAAGAATCATGCCTAGACTTTTACAATATCCTCACACCACTCGAAGTTGGTCAATAACATCATGTGTTGGTCAAGACTCAAAACAATGTTACATTTATTGTTATCGGCAATTTATCGCCAAGGGTCCAAAATTTAAATTATCAGCAAATTTGGGGAAAATACTGGAAAATTCCTGCGAAATTTGAAAAAATACAAGAATAATAATTTTTTTTCAAAATTTTAACTTATAAAACAACATCAACATCAAACAAACACATTGCTACATAAATATGAAAATAAAATCAATATATAAGATGTCTACGATGTCAAGTGATACATCAGATTTTGATATTGAAATATGATATTTGTCTTGAGTCATAAGATCTAATAGATGTTACACAATTATATCAAAACAAAAATAAATGTATCTCATTAGATCTAAGTCACTTGACACGGGGACACGGGAAACAATGGACATGAGGATTTGAGTGTCTGACACAAGCACGTTGACCCCCTGGAATAGGACACATTATATATATATATATATATATTAAAAATTAGATATTTCTTACACAAATTCTCATTCATGATACAAATTCATTGATTCAAACATAGATCTTCATCTAGATGTAAGTTTTACAAAGTAACATTATGCATACAAATACAATTGTGACATATTCATCAATGATCCAATAGGAGAAAGACAAGATACTGCAGTTTTCTCATTAAGTCATCAAAATCAAAATGTGTTACCTAGGTAGTAGCAATGCCAATGGTGAATAGAAATATCAAATGCAAAACAACTACAAGCCTCAAGGTAGTAGGTAGCTCATGAGTTATCAATCATCATCATCAAAAGCAACATCACTGTCATCATCATGGTCACCACTGCTCTCCTCTGTTGCATCCTCCTCTGTATCCAATGTCATCTCTGCATTTGCTGGTGTGGAGTATGACCCCTCAACAGTATCACCAACATCAAAAGTGACATGCTTTATGTGAAAATTTCTGAATCTAACACATTAGAGATCCCTACTGCAATATCTGGTTTAGTATCTCCTACTTGTTCTTTACATTAACAAGTTATTTAATAACATAAACATCGAAGTAAACACAATTGCAACCTTCACAAATTGACAGATCAACAACTGAAATAAACTGAGACAACACAAAGGACACTGTTATTTTTGGACAATTGTCCCCGGAAGGTGCAGCATATATGAGGGTTTTATTATTAAGCAGATTTTTGAATACAACTAGGGTGCCAGGAATGGCTCACCCTTCAGAGAATCCTTGGCAACAATACCTCTATCTGGAGACAGATATTCCAACTAATCAACTCTTAGTCTGTCCCACAGAATCACCTCAGCACAACCTTTGAAGCTCTCCGCGCCCTCTGTGTCAGCATCTACGGCCTTTGCGTCAGCTTCTTTGGCCCTTTGCATCCTTTGCGCTGGCCTCCTTAGCCTCTGCGCCAGCCCTCCTAGGCTCTGCGCTGCCTCTTCAGACACTCTGCTGCCTCTTTGATATGTATCCTTCAACCTTGAATTGAAATCCTCTTGCTGAACTGACCCTCGCTGCAACTGATAACTTACTCGATTTCCTCAGGAAACCCAGCCCGAGAAAGTCGAATTCTTGATCTCTCTTGGTGTGTCTCCAATTGATCCTCAATCCTCCTCTTATACTTTTCTTGTTGACGATTCAACAGCCGAGATTAAGTCCCTAATCAACAACTAAGATTAAATCTGGCTTGATCCTTGTTATTTAGAACTTCCTCACCCATATTATATTAATACACATTAATATTTTAATTTCCTAAGTTTAGACTTAGGAACCCATTAAAAATATTAATTATTTTAATATCTCTTCATCCGGGTGGAATGTCTCCAAACGATTTTTGGGTCTTGGATATCTCATGCGCCTTAGTCTCTCCACCAATTTTCATGGCTAGAGCACATCTGATGCTACCAAAAATCAACACTCCCTCTTAGTGATGAATGTGCTCTAGTAATGCTTCACCATAGAAATATCACACTGATATTTCGCATCGATACCTGTGCTGATGCTTGGCATGTTGCCTCACATCTCCTGCATTGCTGCTTCCTATACCGCTGTCCATGACACGGCCATTGCCACTGCCACATCTGAACTACAACGCCCTCTCAACAAGCTGCATCATGCTGCCCATAGCATTGCCACTGCTAACTGCTGCAATGCAACTCAGTTACCGAGAAATAAGTAACTGACTTCACCCAAACATTGACATACTGGTCAGTCTGGAAGCCTCGTGATGCTGAAGCTACCTTTCCTGCTATCCTGTGCTCCCTCTGCTGCTATTGTGCTGCTGCAAACAACTCTATGCCTCTCGCACTGCTGCAACCTCCACTGCGTTGCTACAGACTTCTGCACTCTAGCACTGCCTTGCCGCTCCAACACACCTTGCTCCACCCAACACCTGTCATCATGCTATTGTCTTTAAGGGTTCCTGTAGCCGGATGTGATCCAAGAGTTTGGGCACCTCAAGGATCCTGCCTTTGCATGTAGTCCTCTTGACTACAACTCAATGTCTCCCCACCTCTTCTCTAGAGGTGCATGAGCACTCATGGCAAAGTCGTCATCAATCTCGACATCCTTCTTCGCCTTTGTTGGAGCTGCCTTTGAGTCGGAAGCTTCTCCCTTGCCTTTCTTCCTGGGGCACTGAGAGGCATAATGTTGTAGCTCCCCACAGTTGAAGCACTTGACCTTGGATCCTTCTTCTTCCTCTTCTAAACCCCCTATTGTCCTGCAGATCTTAGAGCCACATCCTCCTCCTCCTCTTTCTTGACTCGAACTCCCTTATCACTACTCCCGCCTTGGTCAACTTCCTGATCTCTTCCTGTCGAAGAGCTGCCCACCTCTCCTCCCAACTGGGGAGAGTCGCTCTGCCCAAGATGCTTTGGACAAACGTCTCCTAGTCCTCTGTGACTACATTCAAAGTAGTCTTGACCATAAACTCTGGATCTGGTGTAGACCCCACAGAAGTAAGCTGGTCGTGAATTCCTTGCAACCTGAGAAGCAAGTGATCTATCTCCTCTCCTTTCTTCATCTGATATGACCTCAACTGATTTTCGAATAACATCTTCCGCTGCACAAAAGATCCCTGGTATAAGGTAGTCAGGGTCTCCCACATCTCTCTTGCTGTGTTCTTCTCAACAATATGTGGTATGACATAATGTTTGACGTCGTCTAGGATCATGCATTTCGCCTTCGCCATGGCCTCCTCATACTTCTCATTTGCATCAGGGTCAACTGGGACAGCTACAGATTTCAAGGCATAGTCCTTGATGCAATGTTTATCCAGGATTGCCAGGATCCTGGCCTTCCAGATGACAAAATTGGAAGCCTCGGCCAATCTATCCTGATCCCTCAATCCGTTCAATGCCATCTTTGCTCTTCTCTGCTAGACTCCCTTTGAGTCCTGATTTCCCTGTTGGAAATCCTCCTGCCAACTATCGAATCACTCCTCTCGAATCCCCCTTTGTTGCTGCAACTCGGATCTGGATTTCTTGGCTAGAAATCCGTCGAGATAGTGCTTCCCTCTACCTTGGTTCAGTCTCCTTAGACGCTATTCTACATTGACAGAAGCAACATTGCACCAGCTCCTCAAATCAAAATCTGCACAGCTCCCTTAGCCTTGGCCACTGAAGAATCTGAGCCCTTCTGGCTCTGCGCAATCACAGTGAGAGCTGGATCAGCTCCTCTTGGCCACATCATCAATCCTTCGTGGTTGAGAAAGATGACCAGGCACTGCGTAGGTCTGATCTGCCCCTCTTCTGTCTCTGCGTTGACCTGGACTGCTGTTAAAATTGGCAACTAGGGCCAAACTCCATGTGGGTCATCTTATTTATGGCAGCGGATATTTTTCTTGGATCCCTCTCATCGAGAGGTGTAGGATTGATCTAAAGATCATCCAATTCTGATAAGTATTCATGGAGTTACGAATTTATTTGCATTATAAGACAATTCGTCAAGGTCAGCCAACAACCAAATAAACCCCACATGTGCTCAATGTTTTAGTATAAATAGAGGTGGCCTTCAAGTCATTTCAACACACTAGGGATCTCTTCCTCTCTCTACTTGTCTTTGGGTTTTATTAAGAGGAGAGATACCAAGGAATAACATTGCCCTGATCCAGAGGGCAGAAACGCCGGAAAAGCTGGAACTGCTGGAAATGTCAGAAACGCCAAAACTGCCGGAAAAGCTGGAACTGCTAGAACTGCCAGAAAAGCCGAAAATGTCGGAAATGCCGGAAAAGCCGAAACTGCCGGAAAAGTCGGAATTGATGGAAAAGCGGGAAAAGTCGGAACTGTCAGAAATGCCAGAACTGCCAGAAAAGCTGGAAAAGCCAGAACTGCCGGAAAAGCTGGAATTGTTGGGACTGTTGGGAACAACTAGAACTGCCGGAACTGCTGGGAATTGTCGGAACTGCCAGAACTGTCGGGAACTGCCAAAATAGCTGGAGCATCTATCTCTGAAGGAGAGTAGCATGCAAGGAACAACTAACTAACATTAGGACAATTGTATGGCACTTAGTAGCAAATACTCCAAGCATGCAATGTTACAGCTAGCATGCAACGACAAGCATGCTAAGGACAATAAGCAAGCAAGGGGCAACAAGCAAGCAAGGTGCAACCAACACATAGGTTAGGATGGCAACATGGTGCAACAATGGCACATAATGCAGTACAGTGATGGGGTACAGTCATGATTAATGAAGCGTGATGAGATGCAACATAGTGATGATGGGTGCAGCATGGTGCAACACGGTGAGGTGCAACATGATGACGAAATGTAGCACAACGATAGGTGAAGGAGTCACCTTGGAGAATTAGTTGAAGCAACATGTCTTCAACTGATCTCATGTATCATCTTCTTAGAGATGATCTATGCTCTTATCCAGATAAGTCAAAGTGTTGACTTCTGTTCTAAATGTACTATCTCTCTCTCTCTCTCTCTCTCTCTCTCTGTGCTGAACTATTGAAGAACATATAAGAAGAATTGATCAAGGGTTTCCTCACAATGGGGTTTGTCCCTGGCTAGCGCTAGATCTTGTGTCCTCTTGTCTTGGCTTGTTTTTTGCGATTTATGTTTATGTTCTATCTGCAATTTACTTTAATGCTGATGTGATTTCTAATCTGGAAAAGATATGGAGCTAACTGTGAAAATTGAACATACCTAAAATTAACATGGTATCAGAGCTGAGGTGAAGACAATGCCTAAGCAAGAGTGAAAGAGCAATCACCGAAGACAGTTGGGAAAGGACAAAAGGATCAAGGGATTTCTCATCCCTCTTCAAATTCACCGAAGGTGAAGTCGAAGCAGAGAATATTATCAGAATGGCACAACGGAAGTTTCTGATGGCCTACCTAAAGATCACTTCAATGGGAAGTCCAGATCTAAGGGTGGAAGGAAAGGCAGATGCCTTGCTTGCAATAAGTTCAGCCATTATGCGAAGGAGTTTCCGAATGGCAGAGACACGTCTCTTGATGAAGATAACAATCATTCCAGGGACATCTTCAATGATCAAAGGAATGACAGGTAATGCAGGTCATCAAGGAAATGGACGACTCTTCATAGAAAGCAAGGAACCCTAGGTATGAAGAATCAAATGTTATTTCTGATAAGATAAAGAAGCGTTATCTTGTATTGGCCCTCTCCTTCAGATTCTTTGGGAATCTAGCTTATTGATGGTAGTGCTTCAAGGCACTTCATCGGATAGAAGGGTGTGTTGACCACTACGTGTCAACTACCCATAGCAGTACACACCCTTTTTCGCTAAAAGGAAAGCGCTTGATCGACGTATTCGTGTCGTTCGACTATCATCATCACGCTGATCATGTTATATTGTAAACCGTTTCTGCATGTGTAAATTGTAAATAATCTCAGCAGATCCGTGTCATGTATGTAATTGCCTAGGTAAACCTAATTTTTTGATGACGATCTACATTTCAGAAGGTTTTTGTCTCACCGATCCGTGATCGCTAGAGTTTTCCTTCAACCTTACCCCAAAGCTAGAATGGATTTTGTCACCAGAATGTTAGGGGAGTCCTAGTGTGCTAGATTGAGTCTATGTAAAAGTGATTTGGGAATAATCCTAACTATTTGGTTAGGTTATTTTATTACAAATTGCTTGATCTGCTAGATTATATTTGTGTCGCAGAAATGGGTAGTCTATGAGGGTCTTGGTCAAATGGGTTTTCCCCCTTGAGATGTAAAAAATGTAAAAAATCATGATGTAAAATGTCTTGAGGGTTAGAAAAATAATTTATCCCCTTACAGGTCTTAGGTCCTAGGTAAATTTAAATTTTCCAGAGGTAAAATTCGTGGATCCTTTAAAAAATTAAATCTTAACTAGTCTAGGGACTAAGGTTAATTGACTATTTTGCTAAATTTTATGTCTTAGGTCCCTGGGGTTAAGTCAAAGTCAAAGTTTTGAGGAAATAAATGCAAAATTTTAATTTGTGAATATATTAAAATGCATTTAATTAAAAAATTCGAAATTTCCTCAATATTTAAAATTTTTACGGATGAGATTAAAAGAAATTTTGATCCTCATCAACGGTCGAGATCACTTTGACAGGGATCACTCGAACTAGCCATTGGGAAATTTATCTTTAATGGGGGGTCATTTTGTCAGTCAGATTCATCTGATCTTTTGATCGTGTACTAAGTGAAAAGCTCTCTCTTGTAATCTTTTTTATGAGCAATAAAGAAAGACTTTGGAGTTAACTTTTACTGGAGTTATTCTTCATGGAAATGCTGTAAGATGTATTATTGTCATGCATATATTTCTTTTTGGCCATTGATATAGCTTTCTGAAGAGCGATCTGAGTACAGGTATCTTGCTCAATCGCTGGGGATTGAATGGTAATTTAAGTTTTGAATATAATAGCAGGTATCTCTATTAGATCTGAATTTTATTATCATTTTCTCGCTCTATGTTGACAGCTAAATTGAGTTTTGCAGGAAAATCGTTGATTATTAGATCATTGGGCGTTCGGGGAAGTTCTCGGCTGAACCAGCCAACTCCTTATTTGCGTTTTCTGAAGAGCCAGTTTGAATTTGATCCCGGGCTTATCATATGATATTTTTATGGGTGATGCATGAAGGGTTTAAAGCTTAGTACCTCCTCTAAAATTCAAAAATTTTTAATTTTTTTGTGTTAAATCGTTAGATCTGGCTGTTGAGAGCCACAAATCATCAAACCTTGGAGCGGAGTCGGATTCATGCTCCCTAGATCTGATAGATTTGCCATTTTTGTACATAGATCTATGATTAGTTTTGGTTTTCTGACTCTGGTTTTTAGGGATTTTAGTGTTTTTGGGTCATTGTGTATATCGTTCGGGTGTTTCTAGTTGTATTGCAGCTCCAGATCTGAAGTTGAAGGTTGTGTAGAATCCGGATCTAGGCTCTAGAAGGTAAGATTTGGATCCCTGAAGCTCATCAACATAATTCTGCAGGGAGATTATTCAATTAGTTTTTATAGTCAAGGGTTTTAAGAGCTTCAAATCTGAAAATTTTTGTAGGATCTGGGAGTTTCGCAGCAGGTGAATTCAAAATTTTAATTAAAAAGGGTTTCTGGAGTTTGTTCCTTGGCTTTTGGATTTTAGTGTGCAAATTTGAAAATTTTTAAACCCTCTCAGAAATCCTGTCTGCTATTTGGGGTTTCTGAGTTTGCGGTAAATTTTTGGAATTTTTTTTTAGCAAACCCTCTATTTTTTGGTTCTGTCCAGATCTGTCACTCCTCCATTTGCTGCTAGATCTCTGGTAAACCCTCATTGAGTCAGTCCAACTCCCTACGCAACTCACTTTCTAAACCCTCAGCATCCGTTCCTTTCCTCACAGCTCTTCTCTCATCTCTGCATCCTCACCATTGCTTGTCCATCCACGCATGCCCTCCACTCTCGTTTTTTTTCTAAACCCCATTTCCATTTGCCATAACCCTCGAGCTCCGTCTCTTACTCTCTACTCCTGTGGCTCCCTCTGGCACTCAGCACTCTCCCTCATTGCACGTCGTCAAAACCTACTCCATCGTCCCTCACGCAACATCCATACCTTCATCTCCACGTCTTACCAATGAATCATCCAAACGCTGCTCAACCTGCATCTCAGCTTCTCTACACTGCCAGTCCACACGTCCATTCTTTCACCTGCAAAAGATGCATGAAAATGCCATAGCTTCATCACTTGCAAAACGCGTCGAGCTCGTTGCTCCTTAAACTCCTCGGATCCTTCAATCTCCACTACCCTTTCACGCTGCCAGTCCATCCCCACGCTGTTCGTCAGCCCCTCTGCTCCATACGCAGGCTTCATCCATTCCTCCTTGCTGCTGTCGACTTTCTTCAACTTGCAGATATGCACAACAACAAACCCATGCTCGATTTCATTTTTATTAACTTGTTTGCGTATGGTGTTTAGTTTAGGTTTAGTTATATTTTATTTTTCTTTTATTTTCTAGTTCATTTAGTTTAGGGTCTTGATAGATTTAGCATTTAGATTTTCATTTTTAGTTTGTTAAGTTAGGTTTATAATTTTAGTTGTGTAATTTCCAATTTTGTTTTAATTAAAGATATAAACATTAAAAATCTTAAAATCCTAAAAATTAAAAAAATTAATAATTCTGAAAAAATTTAAAATCCTAAAAATTAAAAAAATTTAAAATTCTAAAAAAAAAAAAATTTTGAAATTAAAAAAAAATCTAAAAACATTAAAAAAAACATTTAAAAATCTTTAAAAAATTCTAGATTAAAGTCCCTAATCAACGACTAGATTAAAACATACTTGATCCTCGTCTGTTAGAAGCTTCTCATCCTTATCTTTATTAATACCCTTTAATATTTTTATTTTCCTAAGTTTAGACTTAGGAACCCATAAAAAATATTAATTATTTTAATAGCCCCTTATCTGGATGGAATTTCTCAAAAAGATTGCTGGGCCTTGGACATCTCATGTGCCTTAGCCTCTCCTCTAAATTTCAAGGCTAGAGCACATCCAATGCTACCAAAAATCAACACTCCCTCTTAGCGAGGAATGTGCTCTAGCAATGTTTGACTATAGAAACATCTCACTGATCTTACGCATTGATACCTGTGTTGATGCTTGGCTTGTTGCCTCACATCTCCTTCACTGCTACTTCTTGTACTGTTGCCCATGACACTATCACTGCCACTGCCACTGCTGCACCTGTATTGCAACTCCCTCTCAACTTGCTGCATCACGCTGCCCATAGCACTGCCACTGCTAACTGCTACACTGCAACTTCTAATACTTATCCATTAGTGAAATGGATTCTTTATTATTCCCATCTTCTCCCTGAAATGAACAAACTTTGTTCTTCCTAGAGCCTTGGTGAGGATGTCTGCCACCTGTTCTCTTGTAGGAGTGTACCTCAACTCTACTACTCCTCGTTGGACACATTGTCTGACAAAGTGACACCTGATATCAATATGCTTCTACCGATCATGAAATATTGGATTCTCAGAGAGCTTGATGCAACTCTGATTATCGCACATGATTCGAGTCGCTTCCATCCTTCTCCTAAATAGATTCACAAGCAATTTCCTAAGCCATATTGCTTCGCACGAAGCTGCGCTAGCTGCCATATATTTTGCTTCAACTGAGCTTAGAGCGACAAATTTTCCTGGTCCAATGTTGAAACAATACCGAGTTGTACTTTTTCGATCTACTGAACTTCCAGCCCAATTTGCATCAGTGAACCCACTCAGCCTGATGTCATTGCCTCTGGTGTACAATAGTCCATGCTCGACTGTTCCTTGTATATACCTGAGAACCTGTTTGGCTTTTTCCCAATGCGCCCTCTTAGGTTCTGCCATGAACTGATTGAGGGTGTTGACAGGGTAACAAGTGTCTGGCCTAGTATTGACTAGATACATCATGGACCCTATGAGCTGTCTGTACAAGTTGGTATCAACATCTTGATCTTCCGATGCATCAATCTTCTTCCAGTTGGTGATCATTAGAGTAGCCATAGGTCTATAGTCCTGCATCCTGAATCTCTTCAAGATTTCTGTAGCATATCTCCCTTGTCCTAGGAAGATCTCACCCTTCTGCTGCCAAACTTCCAACCCTAGAGAATAATGCATCTGTCCCAAGTCCTTCATGTCGAATTCTATGGCTAGGTTCTTCTTGCAGTCTTTGATGAGTTAGGAAGAGATCATCCACATATAACACTAGGATTAGAGGCTCATTCTCTACAACTAGATAGTAGAGATCAAGGTCTACATCACTCTTGACGAACCCCATCTTCTGCAAGTAGCCATCAATTTGACTGTACCATACCCTAGGTGGTTGTTTCAGCCCATACAAGGCTTTCTTTAATCTGCATACATGAGATTTCTTCTCATGTGTCTGAAAACCTTCTGGTTGTTTGATGTATACTTCCTCTTCTATTACCCCGTTCAAGAATTTCGTCTTGACATCCCTATGAATCTCCCACCCCATCTCCGCTGCAAGAGATATCACCGTCCTAATAGAAGTATACCTGGCTACTGGGGTGAAGGTTTCTTCGTAGTCTATCCCTTCTTTCTGAGCATACCGCTTAGCCATGAACCTGGTATTGTATTTCTCCACACTGCCATCTGCAGCATATTTGACCTTGTATACCATCTCGAACCTACCACTGATATGTCTTGAGGCCTGGGTACCACTTCCCAAACATCATTGACCATTATAGAGTTGTATTCCTCCACCATAGCATCTACCCATACTTGATGCTCAACGACCTGTTGAAAACTAGAAGGTTCCCCAACCTAAGCTACTAAGGCTTGGTAGCTGTCTAGCTGTCTTCTCTCCCTTTTACTATTCTTGGGTGCACCAATGAAGTCTTCTGCATCCCATAGAATCTTTTAGAGTTCCCAGCTCGTTCTTCCACTGGTAATAGGTACATCTATCAACTCCTCTTCTTCCTGAGATTTCTTTTGTTCTGAAGCCTTGTCTTCAGGAGGATTTTTGGTACCAGTTTCCATTGGTTGAAGTGGTCTGACCAACGACTCATCTTTCGACTGCTCCTTGAAAGGCATTTCTTGGGATTTTCTGAAAGCTTTATTCTCCATGAACTTTACATCCCGTTGAACTACTACCTTCCGACTCCCTAGAAGATAGACTCTATGCCTTAGCATTCTTGCTATATCCCACAAGATATCCTTTCTGAGCAGTTTGATCTAATTTCTTTCTCTTCTCTTCAAGTATACGACAATATGATAAACTCCCATATATCTTGAAATGACAGACTTCAGGTGTCTTCCTAGTGAAGACTCTCTCTGGAGTGATTTTGCCCAATATCCCTTGAGGAGTCCTGTCTTGGACATAAGCTACTGTGCTGCATGCTTCTGCCCACAGGAATTTAGGCATATCTTGATCATACAACATTGCTCTAGCTGCTTCCACAATAGTCCTGTTTTTCCTTTCTACTGCTCCATTCTGCTCCGGATTGTAGGGAGTTGTCCACTCTCTTCTGATGCCTTCCTCAACGCAAAAATCGGTGAAGTCCTTGTCAACATACTCTCCACCATTGTTTGAGCGCAACACTTTTATCTTCTTTCCTATCAGATTCTCCACTAGAGCCTTGAACTCTTTGAATCGACTGAAAACCTCATCCTTGGTTTTCAAAAAGTAGATCCAAGTCTTCCTGGAATGATCATCGATGAAGGTGATGAGGTATTTGGCACCACTAAGAGATTTTGTGGACACTGGTTCGTAGATGTTTGAGTGTATCAATCCTAGCACACCCTTCGCCCTATTGTTACTTTTGGAAAACATAACTTTGGCATACTTTCCTAGAGTGCACCCTCTGCATACATCATCCCATTCAGTACTTAGTTTTGGAACTCTTGATACTATTTTCCTGAGAATTCTTAGAGCCCCATGGTGTAAGTGTCCCATCCTCTTGTGCCATCACCCATTCAAGTCATTGTCTCCATTACTGCGTATCAGTGCCATTGGTGATTCTAGCTGTAACCTGTACAACCTGTTACATCTGATTCCAATCTGAGCCTTCTTTTTCCAACTTGGGTGTTTGACATATACTTTCTCCTTGATGAAGAAAATGTCATAGCCCTTGTTTTGAAGTTGAGATATGAAAAGTAAGTTCATCCCCAATCCTGGCACATGCAGCACATTGGTTGCTCAAAGTCGCTCTCCTGCTTTGGTTTGAAACACTATGGTACCTCTTCCTACTGGAATACACTTTGCCTTATTCCCCATGGTGATTTGAAAATTCATTCCTTCTTCCTGATAATCTGAAAAACATTCTCGGATTCCTGTCATATGCCAGGAAGCTCCACTGTCTATATACCAAACCTCAGAGGAGGCAGAGCTTGCAAGGCATGTGGCTTCTTCTTCCAATCTGGAAGCTAACACCGAATATTCGTCCCTTATGCATTCTTCTAGAAATCTGCGTGAGTCCCCTTGAGTGGATGCCTCTGCATCATGCTCTTGACCCATAATCGATTTTCCTTTCCTGTTGTCAGATCTCTGCTTTGATACCATTTGGAAATTTCTAAACTGATTCTATTACTGCAGCAACAGATTTATTTGACCTACTTATTATTCTCAATAAGTTATTTACGAAATTCCTTGAGCAAATATGAAAATAAATTCTATTGCGGTTATCACACAATTACCTAGAGAAAAGAAAATACATGCACAAGAATCAGTCACATCAACACAGTTTTTTTTGGACAATTGTCCCTGGAAAAACCCAATGCGGGAAAATCGGTGCAGCAGATGAAGGCTTTATTAATCTTCAACAACAATTGCTTTTACAAGGAATGATTTTATAGAGGAACTGAAAGAAAAGACCTGAGACTTTCCCTCAAAGATCCTTTGACACTTTGGAGACCTTGTTTGCACTTCTGCGTCTGATTGATCCAGCGTGGCTCTGAGTGGATTAGTGTCGCTCTGCGTAGGCCCTGCGTCTCTCCTTTGGACTCCGCCTCTCTTTCTTCGCTGTCTTCCACTAACCGTGTGTTGCCTCCTCCTCGATCACTACCTGTTGGTGAAGTCCTCCTCTTCCTCCACCCTGCAATTCCCTATGAAATCGATCTCCTCTTCCTTGAGAATCGAATTTCGTTGAGATACTGAGTATCTGCCGGTGTGTCTCCAAATGATCTTCAAGTCTTCTCTTATACCTTTCTTGTTGATAAATCAATGACCGAGCTTAAGTCCCTAATCGACGGCTAAGATTAAAACAGACTTGATCCTCGTCTCTTAGAAGCTTGTCATCCTTATGTTTATTAATACCCTTTAATATTTTTATTTTCCTAAGTTTAGACTTAGGAACCCATTAAAAAATTAATTATTTTAATAACTCCTTATCCGGATGGAATTTCTCAAAATGATTTCTGGGTCTTGGAGATCTCATGTGCCTTAGCCTCTCCTCCAAATTTCAAGGCTAGAGCACATCCGATGCTACCAAAAATCAACAATAAGTAGATCTACCCTCTCCCACCTAGCATCATCTAACACCGTGTCCTTCACTCTTTTTGAGGCAGCTTGATTTGTCTTTCTCCAAAAAAACCAAAACTCTGAAATAACCATGGCACCAAGAGCGGTCTTGACCTCCCTCAACCTCTTCAACATGATGAATGAAGAGGCAAAACCATGTATTTGCAATCTTCAACAATGATAGATTGGTGTACTCCTTGTAGATAGTGAGGGCATTTGTATGATTTTGTACAAAGTTGCAGATATGCCATGCATCCTCAATAATACTTCCAATCCAAAGCACATCAAAAGCAATAGATTTTGGTGCTAAATTCAAAGAATGGACATTGCTAGGTGTCCAAAATACTTGTGGATATTTAACTTCCACAATCATGGCAACAACCTTTTAAACAGGTGCATTATTTGTAATGATTTGCACACAAGAGTCAACACCTACATCTTCACTTACTTTAATGAACAACTCACCCATATATTGTGCATCCTTGTATTGTCCAAGTGCATCCACTGATTTCAAGAAAACTGCACCATTCAAAGAAGGCACCATGATGTTGATGAGTGGGTGGCGTGTTGGATTTGTCCATCCATCAGAAACAATACTAGCCCTAGATGTTGGCCATGCTTAGAAAGAAAGAAAGAAAGAAAGAAATTATTTTAACGTCCACGAGGCTAAAGATAGCCTATGGGACAAATTGCTTCTTCATTTGCTTGATGTATTCGGCCCTTTTTCTGTAAAGCTTCAAAATAAATGCTCTCAGCTTCTCGACAAACCCCTCGCTAAATAGATTATCCCAAGAGCTAGTTGCCTACATATCTGTATAACTTTCCCTGTTGTCTTTGAAGGCCTCACATTCTAAAATGAAATGTTTTTATGTTTCCACTTTTCCGGAAGAACAAAAAGATGCACTCTTTCCTCCCACACTTCCTTTGGCCTTTTCGAGTGTCCTATTTCACAACGGAGTTGATGAGAATTAGTCCTTAGCTGAGCAATAAGAATTTTGGCTCTCCAACAGATATTGGCCTCTATGTATAGTTTTGATTGATGACTATGAGTGGGATTAAACATTTCAATATAGTAATTTTGCTTTCTTCCTAGTTCCTTATCCCAAGTACGCTTTTGGAACTTTTTCATAACAAAAGCTTTTATCTCTTTGTTTTTTATAGGACATGCATTCAAGCAAATACCCCATTACTAAACCAGTTGTTATTTTGCTGCATCCAAGTTTTTTTTGCTCTCGCACAATCTATCATTAAAGACAACCTTAGGCCATCTACCCTCTTCCAATTGGTCAACTTTTTTTAAATACCTTATGACTCGCACCATAGCAATTGCTTCAATAGGAGCAGTGCCTGTTTCACTTAACAAGATATCGTAAGCAATTGCACTTTTAATCTTAAATTTGTTTGTGATCAAATGCTTCCGAATTTTCTCAATTTATCTCCACTGCATGTTGGATGTACTGCTGGCCCATAGTTCACAACCATAGAGAATCATTGGAATCAGTAGAGGCCCAAAAAGAGTTTGAGTGGTTTTCCAGTCCCATAACTTTGCCTCTCTACACCTACTTTGAAAAGCATAAAATGCTTTCCAACTCCCTAAATTTCTTTTCTTTCTACAACCATTCCAACTTAGATTTTTGTTGAAGTCAATTCCGAGGTATTTGTAATCCACAACTTCTTCCAAAATTTTGCCTTCAAAGTAGAACTTATGTTGGTTATGTTTTCTTTTCTTAGAGAAGATCACTACTTTCGTTTCGCTGATATTGACTTGCATCGCCACGCTTCTACAAAAATGGTCAAGGGATAGCAAGTGCTCTTGCAAACCAAGAGCCGATTTAGCAATCAGAATAAGGTCATCTGCATACAAAAGAAGCCTTATAACAAACTTGCCGAAATAGATACCATCACCCCCTTGCAAATTTAACCACTCCTCAAGCTTGTCGATATATAAACCAAAAAGGGTAGGAGACAGTGGGCAAGCTTGCTTGACCCCGAAATCGCTTCGAAAGCTTTCAAAAATGCCTGCTGAAGTTCTAATTTTGAAATTCACCTCTTCATACAGCCTATGCACAACTGCGCTCAAATGTTTAGGAACCTTAAGTTCCTCCATTCTGTGGAAGAGCATATCCCTAGGAACCGAGTCAAACGCTTTTTTGAAATCAACAAAGCAACAAAAGACTTCTTCCTTTTTCTCCCAAACTTTTTCAATGATGTGCCTTAAAGTTAGACAATAATCAACTGTGGAATGTTTAGTTCTAAAACCTGCTTGCCGTTTAGCACGCTTATCTCTTTCTTCTGCCCACTTGCTAATTTTGTTTTCTAGCATACTTCCAAATAGCTTTGCAAACAAAGTGTTTATCATGATGGTCCTATAATAGGAGGGATTATTGATGTCACCGCTCTTGAAAAGAGGTATCACCAGACTAGTTGTCCAATCTTTGGGGAGCCCTTGTTGTATGATGTTGTTGAAGATTTTTGTAATGTGAGATGCAAGAATCTTTGAGCCCCACTTTAGATATTTTGCTTGGAGTTCAGCTAAGTCTTTTGCTTTTCCAACACCCAACTTCTTGATACCCATCTCTACCTCTTGTACCATGATGAGTTCAATATCAGTGTTGACTAAGGGGGGAGGGTCAACCTTGGAAACCTGCTCATAGAGTTGTCTTGTATAGTCAAACCATTTAGAAGCTGTAATATTATTTCCAATTTGTATCTTTTTCGGTTGGAGCTCCTTCCAAAATAATTTGGGATTATTTTTCCCAAGGAAGATTACTTCTTCCCTCCTTGAAACCCTAAAATCGGCCTTTTTCTTGCTTAATAATTGCTTGTAAGTTTTGAGCTTTATGTTATACTTATTTGAATCTTTCCACATTAACTAGAAAGCAATTTGTTTCAGACTTCTTAATTTTTGCTCTTTTGCACTTTGCAAGTGCACATTGAATTAAATGTGTTAATTCATGACTATGAAGGTTGTGAATTGTAATTTTCTCTTTATCGAAGAGCCTCTATAGCATCATTTTGAAGGTATTACAATTTTCTGGGGTCAAAAGAATTCTGCTGCGTGGGAGATTTTGTTCGACATGTTGAATTTTTGACTCTAATTGTTTCTTTCCAATCCAAGAGAAACATAAATAAATTGGCTTGTGATCTGATTTCAAGTTCCACAACTGATCTTCAATCAAAACTTCCTCCATTTTCTCACACAAACCATGCGAGCAAATTACATAATCTACCACACTTGCTCCATTGTAAGTATTGCAAGTGAAATTACGGACTTTGCCCATCTAGTCAATCCATTACAAATGACTAAATCAAAGGCCCCACATAGTGTAAGCAATTGTTCACTAAAGAGATTGCAGCACTTGTCCTCTGAAATTCTTTCCCACTGATGATTACTTTCTTCTATAAGCCAAATAGGGTCACAATCATCTTTACAACAAAGAATGCTAGCTTGCTCACTTACAGTCCTAGCATTGAAATCACCCACTATAAGGACTTCACCTAGCTGCGAATATGTTGCAATATCCACTTTTAAGGCTGCAAATGAATCATTGTGGTCAAGCCCTCTACCTTTGTAGATTTTTGAAACCTGCGGCGCAAAATAGCATGCTGCAATTCTGATGTGGTTTCCATTTTTTGACATTTTAAACCAACTGAATTGCTTATTTGAGTCTTCTTTTTCTAACTGAATGAGACGACCTTCTTTCTCCCTTACTAAGACCATGATACCCTTGTGCCCTTTGCCATTCCTTGCTGCCTTGTTCCACACTGCCATCTTTCAGTATCCTTCAAACAGAGGTGTCTTGCACCCTTCATGCTCATGTGTTTCTATGAGGCAAATTATGTCTCTATCTTCCGCAATAGGCCCTAATCCATGCCTCGTCTCCATGGGTAACCTCTGCAGTTCCAACAAACTAATCTTAAGGAAACTTGGGTATGACTTGATTGCTATTTATTTTGACATGCAAGACTCACATTTGAGTCTTTGTCCCTGCTTTCCCATACTGACCTTGCTTTCTGATTTCATGTTGAAGAGTTTATTGCCTCTTCTTTATAACCATCTTGTTGCTCTATTTTGGAAGGAGGTCGAAATTGCACTATCACAACTTTGCCTTTATAAATCCATGCTCTCTTGCCTTCATCTCTTGCTGTCCTAACCTTTAAAATTTCCTCCCTTCTTTCCTGCTATTGTTTTACAGTTAAATCTTCTTCTAGGAAAAAACGAGAACCCCTCAAGAGATGTTACTTGCTTAGAATGATATATTTATCATGCAAGCTAGGCATTATGACTTTTATGGGCCTGACTCTCTCTCCGTTAAACTTACCCACCCTCCATGCTTGGCATATTTGTCCTTGCCATAGCAACTTGTCTTTCAAGAAGTCTCTTGCAAGGTCAAGAGTACATTCATTTTTCCCATAGTCTTTCACCCCTTTAATAATTATGTTTGCTGCCCTATTTTGTCTTTCCTTGCCTTCACTATCTTGCATGTTGTCAACCTGAATATTTGTTTCTCCTTCCTTATTAGCAGAATTGCTAAGAACTTGAGCCCAAGTTTTGGAAACTTTGGTGGAATCTCCTTTTGTTTCTTCTCTTGCGTTCTCTTCATGGTTTTTATTTGGGCAATCATTTTCCCTTTATCCTGGGATGATTTCACATTCACCACCTCTGTACTTTCCACTACAGATTTCTTTATGTTTTGCACATCCGCCTTCATGTGTTGCCATTCTGTCTTCCTAATCAGGAGAGCTTTCTGTAGCAATCCCACTTGTTCTTTTAAAACTTTATTACTTTCTGCTAAAGCCTTGTTCTCAGCTGTTATTATATGAATTTTATGATCTCTTTCTTGCCCTTTAGCTTCTAAAACCTCCAACCTTTCTTTTGCATTTAACAATTCTTTCACATAAAGATCAAATGACCAGGTGAAAAGTGTGGATGTGGGGCTATATAAGCCAGAATCATCAATGACTTTTCCTCTGGACTTCTTGTTGCCACGTGCTTGTAGAGGAGACTTGTTTGAATGCTTTTTGTGAAGGGCTCGAGTACTTTTCTTTTTACACTGTTTCTTCCTTGTTTGCTTCCATTTTAGATGGGCTATTCTTTGTTTTAAAATGCCCCGATATTGTTTGGCATTGATCCAAAACCACTTCCCAACTTTGGCGGATGAGGCAATTTTCACTTGTCCTAAATCATTTGTCTCTACATGTTCTAAAATTTCTTGTTCCTTTGTCATGTTTGAATGCATTTGTTACTGCTTGCTTGCTGCTCGATACTTCTGCTGCATAAAAGCTCCCTGCTCTCACACTGCTCACTGCTCGCTGTTGTCACTGTTGACCACACCGCTCACACTGCTCTGCTCATACTGCCTAGATCGTTGCTCTGCTCATACTGCTCGAACTTTTAGCTGTCAAATCATTACAAATTTAGCAGACCTTTTTCTAGGCTCCATGCTTAACTGTGAAGCTCCGGTCCGTGTAAAATGTGCTTCTGTTAAATTTATAATCTATAGACCGGTGTCAACGAAGGTAGAAATGGATATGGTTGATCAAAAGATTATGAGTATCTATTGTCTGCTTCCTTTCACTCTATTCAGTAATCCATTCCGACCGCATCTGAACCATGAAGCGTGACTTGGAAACCCCAACCCTAACGTTTCGGCTGCATTTGGAGGTTTTCAGGTTTGTACGAGTCATTCATCAAGTTGTGTTTCATCAAGAATTGAAGTCTAAGAAAAGGATTGCAAGCTTTGATTTTTTCCTAATTTGAAACGTGCGATACTGGAGAAACCCAATTTTGCATTCACATGACACGAACCTTGCTGGGCCATCTCAATTTCAAGAATTTAAAACCGTATTGTTTATATTTGTATCATTTACAGATTTTGTCCATCTCTTTCTTAGTTAACAATGTGGTTCTAAGCTTCTCTGACCTAGGAGGCACATACCTTGATGGAGCCCGTTGAGTTAGAGTTCGACACATCTCAATAAGTAAAGGTGAGCGTGCAACATTAAATGATATGAAGTTCTGATAGAAAAAGAATGCAACGGTGAGATCAAGCTCTTCCTGTTTCTCTTTCTTAAAAATCTTGTCCATTGGACCGAGTGCCATTGCCAATATTTTTGCTGCTTGCCCCCCACCAAAACTCTCAAATGGAAAATTGCTGCTGCTTTTCCTCAAGAATGGAAGGGGATCATCATTCTTGTTTTTTTGAGATGATGCAACCACCTTTGCCACATCAACATTGGCCTCTTTTTCCATTTCTTTTCTCTTAGCTAAAGACACTTGTGTACATGTTGCAATTCCACAACCTGGTAAAGCCAACAAATGAGATTTCACACGGTAATATGTTTTCATGAAATGATTGTTGCAATAGTTCCATTTCCAAGCAACATTGCCTCCGCCCTTCAACTTGCTTCCTGGCCCTTGCTCTCTTGTGACATATTTCCACAAGGGATACTTGTTGCCTTGAGGCTGTTGTCTTCCCTCAACATTTGAAGTTGTTGTTGCAACCCCACTTCCAATAGAGGGAACACTTGCAGACCTTGATGAAATTGGAATAGGAGGGGCATTTTCAATGGGGACATTCTTCCCCTTCCTTTGCCCCTTCCCTGCTGCCCTTGATTGAGACATGAATGTAGTAAAAAAATAAAGAAAAAATACACAAATTTGTAAAAATAATGCACATGCAAACTACTGTAATAAAAATGCAAAAAAATTAGAAACAAAATGCACATACCTATTGCTTGAATCACGTCCAAAATGATCCCAAACCCTTTGCTATTCGCTCCCACACACCCACAACACACCCACAATAAGAGAGAATGTGAAAAGTGAGGGTGAAATGGGCGAAAGCTACCCTTTATGGGCCGCTCGGCATGCCAAAATACGGACACATGTCCCAGAATCGGTACATGCGGGTTCGCCTCCAGACACGCTAGGACACGAATGTGTCCAATTGGGGCACAATTGGACATGATCCGGAGGACACGTGTCTGATTGGGGCACAATTGGACACGATCCGGAGGACACGTGTCTGATTTGCCCGATTTTGGACATGCAAAGGGTGGGGGTCGAATTTGGTTTCATAGCATTAAATGAATCATAGCAATGAAAACAATGGATTTCCCCTTGTTTTCTTGATGGAAAATGGTCACAAGATCATCAATAATGTTATTAGAACTTAACCAAAAGATTGGTCGACCAAAAAAAAAATAGAATATTCAAATTTTGAAAAGAACAATAATTCATGGGCGCTCATATGGATCGAAGTTATCATACATAAATATGCAAAATTTCCGATGTATATAGTACGTGCGCATATAATCAAAATATCACCGAGTGCTCCATCATTGAATCAAAATAGATCAATAAAGAGGCTCTAAATGGCCTCCGAAATCCAAAGAAAATCATGCTACAACAAATAGCTACATAACATCAAAATCATTACCTATATTGGGATCCTCCTCGTCAAGATCACCCTCTTGTTGAGAAATCTAGGCACAACTAGAGTAGAGGGATTCTCTTACTTTGATAACTACTTCTGATATATTCTTACTTGACAATAAAAACGATAAAATCAATGAGACAATAGGACATAAGATGTAGGCGATCAACCAGGGCCAAAACATCTCCAACTGAGAGGAAAACCCACAAGAATTCTTCTCTTCTTATAGAACTTCAATTGACGAATTCCAGGACCTATGACCCTTGATCAAGACCCTCCAAGACCAAGTCAAACCATGTTTCTAGCAACTTCTACAATTTCGACTTACCCAACTGATTCTTCTGGAACTTTGACCTGCTCAACAAATTCTTCTGCAACCTCGACCTGCCCAACAAATTCTTCTGCAACAAATTCTTCAAATTTTTTTGCCCATCAAATATAGAAACCCTAACACGAGAGAGAGTGAGAGGCCCAAAAACTTCGATCTAGTTCTTTTCCTTTTTCATCCTTTTCTATTTTCTACCGTGAGAAGATCAAACTTGCTTGAGTGAGTCTCCAAATGAGGTCAAGTCCCTTCTTATTTATAGGCTTGTGAGGGGTACAAATTGCTATCTTTAAGTTGACTTGCCCCTTCATACAAGCCGACTTGATCTTTTCACCATGACGAGGTCTTGGAGGGTATTTTGACTCATAAATTCTTTTTAGAGTATGTAACATGCCCAAATGGGTCTTTAATACATGACAATGACTCAATGGGTGCTTAACCTAGAAGCACTCAATGAGTGCTTAACCTAAAAATAAGTTTCCCTTGAGCATGAAACCCATGTCTCAAGAACAATAATAAATTTATTTTTGTCTTTTCATTAAATACATAAAATCATGATTACATATGTCATCATGAAGACTAAACCTAGTTACATATTTCAACACTCCCTCTTAACTAGGGAGGTATTCATAATCCATACAAGGTACTTGGACATTCTCAATTTGAAGAATTCTCATAAGAAGAGTCAGATTGGTAATCCATCTATTTAGCATCATACCAACCAACATTGTCACTTAGCAAGACCTTGACTAACAACTCTATCTCTCCACAAGATCAGAGCATAATGCTGGTGAGACCAGGATTTATAGGCGCCATCATCATTGTTTTTCAAGGAACATACCCCACCTGAGTGTTCATAGGGTATGTCCTTCCAATACTATTTTTATCTTGGATTCCCAGTCCTCAGAGAATATCGGTCCTCTATGACTACTCTTATCTTGGATGCCTTATCACATTTTCAAAGAGTATCGAATGCCTGATGCTTACCCAACCCTCCATTCTTGTCTTCCCAAAGTGAAGACAAGAATGGTGTGTCTATCTCTCCCTTTCAACTAAGGAGGATATACCCATTCCTATGAAGGAATGTACCCAAGCTCCCTCTTAACCAGGGACTTGATCAAGCTCCCTCTTAACCAAGGACTTGCTTCCAGTAGATTTCTACTCTAGGTGGAGATCATGGGACCTTCAACTACTTGTAGAGCTCCTTCTTTCAATGTCATGAAATTCATCTTCAAAAATTGTGGAGCCTTCTTCTTTTTGTAGGGCACAGGCCATCCGTAACTTTCCTCAAGTCAGCCATGTCATCCTTATTCTTATTGGAAAGTGATCTTCTAGTCCACATCTGGCTTTCCTTCATACAACTACCTCTCTTACGTCATGTTTCCTGCAGGATCTTCCATCCCATCACATGAGTGCTAGTTGTAGGTGACATCTACAACTCCTTTTCAGTAGCCCTACATTGTGAAAATTCTATCACTACAACATCTAATTTACTTTGCCTACTTATTTTCAATATGTTATTTATGAAATTCCTTCAATAAACATCAAAATAAATTCTGCTGCAGATATCACACCCTAATACAGAAACAAACACATCCACGAGAATCAACATATCGACATAGAAATTTTGGACAACAATCCCCGGAAAAACCCAATGTGGGAAAACCGGTGCAGCAATGGAGGATTTTATTATTTAGCAATTTTTCAGTACAACCAGGTGCCAAACCGGCTTACCCAACAGAGAGAAAAATTCTCCAGCACTTCTCCTAGTCCTAGCATCAGCCTGGCTAACCTCTGTGTAGCTCCGAGACACTCTGCGTCAGTCCCTGCTTGTCTGTGTCATCCCTGGGCCTCTCTGCATCACCCACACAGGCCCTCTAGTGACTGTGCAGTCTCCTACTGCCTCAGCGTTTGCCTGAAAGGCCTTGCGTCTGCCGCTCTTGCCTCTGCGTTAGTCTTCTGTTGTTGATCCTGACTCTCTGCTCCGTACTTACTGCCTCCTGCTGCTCTCCAAACCACTAGTTTGAATTTCTTAGCTAATCCCGCTCCAGAAATCGAACTGACTGGTCTCCCTCAGTGCGTTCTCCAACTGACCCTCAAGTCTCTTCTTATACTTTTCTCGTTGGTCCATCAACGATCGAGATTAAGCCCCTAATCAACGACTAAGATTAGATCTGGCATGATCCATGTCTTTTGGACCATTCTAACTCAATTTTATATTAATTTACATTAATATTTTATTTTCCCTAAGTTTAGACTTAGGGACTCCATTAAAAATATTAATTATTTTAATATCTTCCAAATTGGTTAGATTCTGCCGAAACCATTTCTGGGTCTTGGAGATCTCCCGTGCTTTAGTCTCTCCACAAATTTTGGTGGCTAGAGCACATCCGATGCTACCCCAAATCAACACTCCCTCTTAGTGAGGATTGTGCCAGTGTGTGCTCCAGTAATGCTCCTCACTGAGTATCACCCTGATCATTCAATATCGGTCCCTGTGCTGATGCTAAGGCGCCCTGCCCAACATGCTTTGCACTACTGCATCGTGTACTGCTGCCCATGGCTTTGCTACTGCCACTGCTGCATCTATATGACAACTCCCTTTCTGTCCGTGCTACTGCTGGTCCTTTTCTCCCAACACTGCATCTGCACTGCAACTCCCTTTGCATCTGTGTTGCTATCACCCCCATTTCCGCTACTGAAACAGGTTCTTTATCATCCCCATCTTTTCCCTGAATTTATCAAACTTTGTTCTTCCAAGGGCCTTGGTGAGGATGTCTGCCACCTGTTCTCTTGTAGGAGTGTAGCTCAACTGTACAGCTCCTCGTTGGACACAGTTTCTGACAAAGTGACATAGGATATTAATATGCTTTGACCGATCATGAAACACTGGATTGTCAGAGAGTTGAATGCAACTCTGATTATCACATATGATACTGGTCGCCTCCATTTTCCTTCTAAATAGGTTCACAAGTAGTTTTCTAAGCCATATGGCCTCACACGAAGCTGTGCTCGCCGCTATGTATTTTGCCTCAGATGAGCTTAGAGCCATGAACTTCTGTTTCCTACTGCACCAGGAAGTCATTCTTGATCCAATGTTGAAACAGTACCCAGAGGTACTTTTCCGATCCACAGAACTTCCTGCCCAATCTGCATCAGTAAATCCACTGAATTTGATATCCTTACCCCTGGTGTACAAGAGTCAATAATTGACTGTTCCTTGTAAATACCTGAGAACGTGTTTGGCTGCTTCCTAGTGTGCCCTCTTCAGTTCCACCATGAACTGTTTGAGGGTGTTGACAACATAGCAAATGTCTAGCCTAGTATTGACCAGATACATCAAGGACCCTATGAGCTGCCTGTATAGGGTGTGATCAACATCTTTGTCTTCTAATGCATCAATCTTCTTCTAGTTGGTGATCATTGGAGTAGCCATGGGTCTATAGTCTTCGGGATTTTTGTAGCATACATCCTTTGCCCAAGGAAGATCTCTCCCTTTTGTTGCCAAACTTCCAACCCTAGGAAGTAATGCATTAATCCCAAATCCTTCATATCGAATTTTGTGGCTAGATTCTTCTTGCAGTCCCCAATGAGCCTGGACGATCTTGTCAGAAAGAGATTATCCACATACAATACTAAGATTAGCGGCTCATTCTCTATAGCCAGACAATAGAGATTCAGATCCACGTCACTCTTGACAAATCCCATCTTCTGCAAGTAGCTATTGATTTGACCATACCATGCTCTAGATGCTTGTTTCAGCCCATACAAGGCTTTCTTCAATCTGCATACATGAGACTTCTTCTCATGTGTCTCAAAGCCCTCTGGTTGTTTAATGTATATCTCTTCTTCTATTACCCCGTTCAAAAAAGACGTTTTGACATCCATCTGATGAATCTCCCACCCCATCTAAGCTGCAAGAGATATCACTGACCTAATAGAGGTATACTTAGCTACCGTGGCGATGGTCTCCTCATAGTCAATTCCTTCCTTTTGAGCATACCCCTTAGCCACAAACCTGGCCTTGTATTTCTCAACGCTGTTGTTTGCAACGTATTTGATCTTGTAGATCCATCTTGAAAATACTACTAATCTGCCTTGAGGCCTTGGCACTACCTCCTAGACATCGTTCACAATTATGGAGTTGTACTCTTCTACCATCACATCTAGCCAAACTTGATGTTGAGCTACCTCCCGGAAACACTGAGCCACTAATCCCTGATATCTATCTGGTTGTTTTCGCTCCATCTTATTGTTTCTTGGCGCACCGATAAAGTGCTTTGCATCTCGCAACATCTGACGAAGTTCCCTGCTAGTTCTTCCTCTGCCAGCAGGTGCCTCTGTTAGCTCCTCCTCATCCTGTGAATCTTCCTGATTCGAGGAAGATTTCTTTACTTCTATTTTTTGAACAGGTTTAACCAACGAATCTTCTTTTGACTGCTCCTTGGAAGGCATCTCACGAGATTTTCTAAAAGCCTTGTCCTCCATGAACTTTACATCTCGTCGAAGCACTACCTTCTTGCTCCCTGGAAGATAGATTTTGTATGCCTTAGCATTCTTGCTATATTCCACTAGATATCCCTTTTTCGCAGTTTGATCTAGCGTTTTCCTCTTTTCCTCGGGTATGCAACAATATGCTAAACTCCCAAATATCCTGAAATGACTGACTTCAAGCGTCTTCCCTGTGAAAATTTTCTCTGGAGTAATCTTGCCCAATGCCCAATGAGGAGCCTTGTTCTGAGCATAGACTGCTGTGTTGGATGCTTCTGCCCATAGGAATTTTGGCATATTCTGATCATACATCATGGCCCTAGGTGCTTCCACAATAGTCCTGTTCTTCCTTTCTGCTATTCCATTCTGCTCCGGATTGTACAGAGCTATCCACTCTCTTTTGATGCCCTCCTTAGCAGAAAAATCAATGAAGTCCTTATCGACATACTCTCCTCCATTATTTGAGCGCAAAACTTTTATTTTATTCCCAGTCAGATTCTCCACTAGAGCCTTCAACTCTTTGAATCGACAGAAAACCTCGTCCTTGGTTTTCAGAAAATAAATCCAAGTTTTCCTTGAGTGGTCATCAATGAAGGTAAGGAAATACTCGGCACCACTAAGAGCTTTGGTGGACATAGGTCGCAGATATCTAAGTGTATCAATCCTAGTACACTCTTGGCCCTGTGTTTACTCCTAGAAAATGCTGCCTTGTCATACTTTCCTAGAGCACATCCTCTACATACATCATCTCGTTCCGTACAAAGATCCGAAACTCCTATCACAGTGCTCTTGAGAATTCTCAGAGCCCCATGGTGCAAATGTCCCATTCTTCTGTGCCATAGTTCGTTCAAGTGCTTGTTTCCATGACTGCCTATTAGTGCCATTGGTGATTCTAGTTGTAATCTGTACAACCTATTACTTTTGATCTCGATTTGCACTTTCTTTTTCTAGCTTAGGTGTTTGACATATACCTTCTCCTTGATGAAGTAGACGTCATAGCCCTTGCCTTGAAGTTGCAACATGGAAAGTAAGTTCATCCCCAATCCTGGTACATGCAACATACTTGTAGCGCGGAACCGTTCTCCTGATTCTGTTTGAAAAACTATGGTACCCTTCCCTACTGGAGTACACTTTGCATTGTTCCCCATGGTGATCTGAGAGTTCATCCCCTCATCTCGATCCTCTGAGAAACATTCCTTGATTCCCGTCATATGCCAAGAGGCTCCACTGTCTATATACCATACTTCTGATGATGCAGAGCTAGTCATACAAGCCACTTCTTCTTCCATCTTGGAAGCCAACATGGAGAAATCAAAATCTTTTGTGCAATTTTCTGAAAATCTGTGCGAGTCCGCTGACGTGGATGCCTTTGCATCATGGTCTCGACCCATAACTGATTTTCCCTTCTTGTCTTTGATTACTCGCTCTGATACCATGTGAAAATTCTATCGTTGCAATATTTGATTTACTTTGCCTTCTTATTTTCAATAAGTTATTTATGAAATTCCTTCAATAAACATTAAAATAAATTCTACTGCAGATATCACACCATAATACAGAAACAAACACATGCACAAGAATCAACACATCGACACAGATATTTTGGACAACAATCCCCGGAAAAATCCAATGTGGGAAAACCGGTGCAGCAAGGGAGGATTTTATTATTCAACAATTCTTCAGTACAATTGGGTGCCAAACTGGCTTACCCAACAGAGAGAAAAATTCTCCAGCACTTCTCCCAGTCCTAGCCTCAGCTTCGCTGACCTTTGCGTAGCTCCCAGACACTCTGCGTCAGCCCCTGCTTGTCTACATCAGCCCTGGGCCTCTCTACGTCACCCACGCAAGCCCTCTAGTGACTGTGCAGTGTCTTGCTGCCTCAACGTCTGTTTGAAAGGTCTTGCATCTGCTTGAAAGGCCTTGCGTCTGCCTCTCCTACCTCTACGTTGGTCTTTTATTGCTGATCTTGACTCTTTGCTCCATACTTGCTGCTTTCGAGACCACTACTTCGAATTTCTCAACTAACCTCGCTGCAGAAATCAAACTAATTGGTGTCCCTCAGTGTGTTCTCCAACTGACCCTCAAGCCTCTTCTTATACTTTTTTTGTTGTTCCATCAACGACTGAGATTAAGTCCCTAATCAACGGCTAAGATTAGATCTGGCTTGATCCATGACTTTTGGACCATTCTAACTCAGTTTTATATTAATTCACATTAATATTTTATTTTCCGTAAGTTTAGACTTAGGGACTCCATTAAAAAGATAATCATTTTAATATCTTCCAAACTGGTTAGATTCTGTCCAAACCATTTCTGGGTCTTGGAGGTCTTATGTGCTTTAGCCTCTTCACCAATTTTCGTGGCTAGAGCAGATCTGATGCTATTCCAAATCAACATGCATTAACCCATCTAGATGTTATTCAAAAATAAAAAATGAACATTAAATCAAAATTACCTTTTGTGATGGCCTTTCATCATGACATCTGCTTGTTCAAAACATCAATACCCTGCATATTCATAAACACATCTCCAAGGCTTCATATGTCAAGGGTCTCCTTTCTTTATAGACCTTATCAGGGTCTTCATACCTTTCCCATGGAGATGTCATATCAAATTAATTGGGTGTTGATTCTTTGTTACCATAGTTGCAACTTTCATGATCTCTTTTTTCTTTCTTCACATATTGCTCCTCAGGAACATCGATCCATAGTTCCTTCGTTTTTGTCAAGCACATCATATTCCATATGAGGACATAGTATGTTGATTTCATCTTGTCAATATGTGAACCATGCTTTCATGCTTTTCTTCGATCATACTCATGATGTAAAGCATTCAGCTATGCTATTTGCAACTATATGATGACATGACTCAATCTTATCAAATACATGCATACATACCTCATTTCTTCATTTTGGTCATCTAGACTTCCTTCGGCAACTTCCTTGATTGAAAGTACTTCAACCATCTTGACCTGCTACACTCCTTTTTCATCATACCATCATCCCATTAAATCCCATACAATATGGAATTATCAGCGGGACACTTGCTTCTTCCAAGAGAGGTGAACCTTCTAATGAAGATTCCAACAAAGGATCTTGATTATCCTCATCCAGCAAATGCTCCTTCGTAATGATAATACATGATGAACTCTTTCTATCCTCTATCATGCTAGATAAATTTTCTTTTCCCATAAGTACTACTTATGCTTTCAATGAGGTTACCAAGGGCCACTTCCTTTCTACGATGACTGCTACAACCATGTAGACTTCTATTTCAGCTATCCTTTCAAGATTTTCTACTAATGGCACAAGCTCTTGCTTTAATGATATGCTTCTAACATGATGCCATCTTCTACTAGCATGCATCTCTTCATAATGCTTCTCATCTTGATTGCAATGGTGAAGGTCTTTTTACCTTCCATTTCTTCTTGCTATGCATTGGAGGAACCCTAATAGTGAAGATCAATCCCTTTGGATTTCTTCTTATCAAGTTCTTCCACTTCTTCGGTGATATCAACTTCATTTCTTTCTTTCCTCTTGTTGTCCTTTTGGAATTTCGGACAATCTATCTTGTGATGCCCATATTCCTGATAGCCATAACGTTGGATCTTTGACATATCCTTCAAACCTTCCTTTTCTCTTAGTCATGGCAACAAATGCTTGAACTTGTTGACCTGGTCCCACATCACTTTTTGCTTTTAACCTGGTTTCTTCACTCTTATATAGATGCTTGATTCATTGAGCACCACCGTGGTCATTTCTCTGTCAGCCATTATTTCACCCAACTCTTGTAGTTGGTCTCGGATTTCTGACACCCTCATAAGATATAAGGCTATTCCTTCTTCCTTTGATACATTCATTTTATACAACTTGGTTCCTAAAGATATGACTTCTCTAGCATTGCTTACATAGAATAATTCCACTAACTTCTCGTAGATTTCTTTTGATGTCTCTAACTTTGCTACATACGAAATGAGGGGATCCTTGATGGATTCTATAAGAATCCTTTGAGCCCTTATTTCATGTATTCAACTAGAGTTTGAGCTTCTTCCTTTGGAGGTTTAGTGGTCGAACCCTTAACATGCTTAACGACTTCATTTTCTATGAGGATCAAATCTATCCTCTTCTTTCTTGCAAGAAAGTTTGATGACCTAACCAATTTGTTGCTTCCCTTGCAAAATGAAGTCATTTTGACAGATTCAAATATAGATATAAAGACATTTGTTAAGTGAAGATACTCCTAGATGATGAAATCTTCAACTTAATGCCTTGATTTTGATGATGATGTAGATAATAGAATATGTCTTCTTGGTGAAGGTGTCTTCCTTCAAAAGTGATCCTTGGCTAGAAGATGGACAAATTTTTCTCCTTTCTTCTTCGCTTGAGATGGAATCTTTTTCTTGTAAATTCGGCTTGCAAGGGAGACTTCCTTTGACCCAAAAACTTCGACTCTCTTGGAGTGGCTACAATTTGTTATCTTCTACTACAAGATGATGTCCTAACCCTCACACGTGTGGAGGAATATAGCCCAAAACAGATCTAAAGTGCTGTTCTCTTCCTTCTTCTTTCTTCGCTAGGTATTAGGCTTCTTTTTCTCTCTTGATCGAATTTCTTGATGCTTGATGCTCTTGATGTTTCCAAGGTGATCTCTTTATGCTTCAACCTTTGAGTATTCCTCTTTGTACTGCCCTTGCTTGATGTAGTCACCTTAGCTCTGATACCATGTTGAGAAATCTAGGGGCAACTAGAGTAGAGGATTTTTCCTACTTTGATAATTGCTTGTGATATATTTTTACTTTACTTGATTAGCTTCTTCTTTCTCTTGATTATTATTAATGTTCTTTATCATCAAGCAACTACCAAACAATAAAATTAATGAGACAGTAGGACACAAGATGTAGGCGATCATCCAGGGCCAAAACCTCTCCAACTAAGAGGAAAACCCACAAGAATTCTTCTCATCTTATAGAAATTCAATTCACGAATTCCAAGACCTATGACCCTTGACCAAGACCCTCCAAGACCAAGTCAAACCATGTTTCCAACAACTTTTGCAATTTCGACTTACCCAACAAATTCTTCTGGAACTTCGACTTGCCCAACAAATTCTTTTGTAACTTTGACCTGCTCAGCGAATTCTTCTGCAACTTTGACCTACCCAGCAAATTCTTCTGCAACTTTGACCTACCCAACAAATTCTTCAATTTTTTCTGTTGAACAAATTCTTCTACCCAACAAATCTAGAAACCCTAACATGAGAGAGAGAAAGAGGCCCAAAAACTTCGATCTAGTTCTTCTCTTTCTTTTTCATCCTTTTCCAGCTTCTATCTTGAGAAGATCGAACTTGCTTGAGTGAGTCTCCAAATGAGGTCGAGTTCCTTCTTATTTATAGGCTTGTGAGGGGTACACATTGCTATCTTTTAGGCTGACTTGTCCCTTCATGTAGGATGGCTTGTTCTTTGCACCATGATGAGGTCTTGGAGGGTCTTTTGACTCTATTTTGACTCAAATAAATTCTTTTTACAATATGTAACATGCCAAAATGGGTCTTTAATACATGACAATGACTCAATTAACCTAGAAACACTCAATGGGTGCTTAACCTATAAATAAATTTCCCTTGAGCATGAAACCCATGCTTCAAGAACAATATTAAATTTATTTTTCTGTTTTCATAAATACATAAAATCATGATTACATATGTCATTATAAAGAGCAAACCTAGTTACATATTTCAACACCTCTAACCGTTAAAATAAGATAAAAAAAGCTTAACTTCCTAATCAATGATTTTGCTTGAGCAAAGTGTAGATTTTTAATAGGGTCATGAACAGGGAGCTCAGCAGTCAATGCTACCAACATCAAGGTAGATAGAGGGCTTGGTGATCTTGATTAAATATTAGTTCCATCCCCTCATACATCATAGAATTCAATAGAACTGTTGCAATCCTGGCAATACTGAAATCCTTAAAACTGTTAAGTTTGCTGGATTTTGAGTGGGATCCAAAATTCTACTTTCTCCATGTGAAATATGATAAGGTCAAAACTACTCTCAAGCATCCTGAGTCAATCAATGGTAATTTTAAAAAATTAAGTACTTTTACTTTAATAATTTAATATTACCATTAACTACTAGGGTATGTATCTCATGCGATGAATTTGGGAAATGAAAACAATAGATTTCCCCATGTTTGCCTAATGGAAATAGTCGAAGTATCCTCACAGCTCAATCCCCTAACTTCAAAAAAAATTAGGGTTAAAAGAAAATAATTGGTAGTAAGTTGAAATTGACAAAGTTAAGGTGATAATTTCGAAATTATCACGATAATTACCTAAATTATCACGATAAATTGAAATTATTGTGATGATTTTGAAGAGGGAAATTATTTTGATAATTACTATCAATATTATTGCCGAGGTTGGTTTTGACAATATTATTGTGATAAGTGCAACATTGAACAACGTGAAAGCCAAAGTTGCTAAGAAATGGAAAAATCACATGAATTAATGTTTTTTTCATCCTGTAATAGATTGGAGGTCGTTAAGTTGAATTTATCTATTATAATGCTAAGGATAATTGTGACTGTACATTTAGCAAAAGTCTTTGTAATGCAAAATTTGAGAAGTTTAAAGAGTAAAGCGAGATAATTAAGGGGTGGGATGGGGGTTTGTCAATGTAATATGCAATGATGATTCAGCAGTATTGACTACTCCTCGAGATGCTTTTGATAGGGATGTCATGGTGAGGCCATTAATGATGCTGTCAAATTCTATATCTTCTATGAGACGAGTTCTTTTTAAAGAAGTTACCTGTGCCTGAGGGAAAGTGCCTATCTTGTAATTGTATAAAAAAAGTTATGTCTATTTGGTAAGGTGTATTGCTGACATGAGAACTGCCTTAAGAATTGTACGTAGACTGAGCAGCAGCATGAATGGTGCAGTTATAAACTAAAGTTAATTTTGTGTTTTGAAATGTTGAGACAGATATTTGCCATTATACTGTTTATATATATATAATATATATATCATCATTTATGTGAAATCTACTAGGTAATTCTCTTTGTACATTCTCACAGTCAACATTTTATGTAACTTCTGATTTGTGTGATGCCTGTTACATTGATTTTCATCTTGAATAAATTGCTGAGGCGAGGCAAATATTCTCTTCTTTGAAACCACTGATATATTTTGGTGGTTAACCATAATTAATTAGTCTTATAGTTATGGTTTTTATATCATAATTGGTGTTTCAATGAAAACAAATATGATGTCCTTATTGTTTGAGGGCACAAGGAGAATAAATTTTCAAGAGTAAAGGAACAAGTATGTTGTAGTCAGGTTATGTATAATTTTCTAACTGTAGAGTTTGCTTGGACCAGTTTTCCTTTTTGTTTTAATAATACTGTAATCTCACCATTATTCAGCAAGTAAAGTAAATTTTTTTTTGGTAATATTCCAGTCTTATGTACTTGCGGAGATTCCATCTATGAAAGAGCGCATCACTCTAGCTCGACAGCTTTGGGGTCTCACCCGAGACATTCTGGTAAGAGTACCATTCTTAGATGCTTGATAGGGGGTTAATTTATGCATGCGTATTTTATTTGAACAAGTCCATGTGCATTCCAAGCTGCTTAATATTTTATCTTGCAGTGTATTTGGTACACACTCTTTAGTTTATCACAATGAAATCACATTTGTTTCCCCTTGGCTGTTATTCCTCCTCATTTAGCAAGACCTAAAAATATTTGTATCACAGTATATATAGGATAGGCCTCAGGAGTCAGTACGAAGCAATTGTCCATGGTTCCATGGAACACTTTAAGAGAACAGAAGGGCATATGCGGAGCAAATTGGCAAGTGGCTTGACTAGTAAGCAAGAACTGAAGGTTGTGATACATGTTGGTTGTTCTAGTTCTAATGAGTCTATTTTCTTGACACAGTTTGCAGAATAACATTATTGGAAATTTTCTGGGGCTGCGTAGTGCCTGGCCAGGCAGTACGAATTGCTGGGCAAGGGTTCATTTTTCAGTTGTTGGGTGGGCAAAAATCCAAATTTTTTGGAATAGTGATTCCAACAGGCAGAGGGAGCAATAACAACTCAGATTTTTGTTGAGCAGATTCCTTGTTTGGGCACAGAGGGTTTTGCAGCAATTTACAGTCGCAGAATCAATCCGGGTGGAAGAGAAATAGTACACATGGAGGCAAAATTTTTCTCAGGGGATCTCGAGTTTCAAAGATCTAATTTTTTCCATTTGTAGATTGGTAGTAGCTGAGAGAAGATCTTTTCTCTCTAGAGGGAGTGTGAATAGCAGATCTAGCGACTGAGTAGATGGAAAGAGGGAGATTTTCGACCAGATTTTGAGATGGTCATAACTGGGCTTAGAGATCAAGATAGGTTGGAGGGAGCCTCCAACTATGTCATCTGGAAGGCTAGGATGTCCTTCCTTCTAGATGAATTTGCCCTGAAAGCCTATGCAGAGAATGTGGTAGCAATACCCCAGGATTTTGAGGTAGCAATACCCCAGGATTTTGATTAGCTCAAGGAGTACAAGAAGGAGATGGAAAAGGCGAAAGCAGATGATCTGGGATGGAGTCCGAGATCATATAGTCTCACATGTGGTAGACAAAGGTATGACCAAGGAAATGTGGGATGCTCTCTTTGAGCTATATCAAAGTACTTTCGAGCAAAGGAAGATGTTCCTACAGGAGAAGTTGAGGAGCAAAAGGATGCAAAAGGGAAAAAGCATAGATGCCTTCATCACCAGGAATCAGGAAGTGCAAGATCAGCTTGCAGTCATTGGGGAGGCACCCCAACTCACAAAGCTTGTATAGTTGGCTCTTAATAGTTTCTCAGAGGAATGACATGTGTTTGTCCAAAGTATCTTGTGTACAGACACATTGCTTAAATGGGACAGGATGTGGTCCAACCTACATTAGGAGGAGTTGAAGCGGGCTCTAGTAAAGAGTACCATCAGTGGCAGTGGCAACAAGGGACTAAAGGGTGAAGAGAAGAATGTGGCCCTATCATCAAAGGGTTCCAGTATGGGACAAGGGGAAAAGAAGAAGAAGAAGGACCTGTCAAAGGTCAAGTGCTTCAGATGTGGTGAGTTCGGCCACTACATTGCACAGTGTCTTCTCAGGAAGAAGGACAAGTAGGAGAAGCAGGACCAGGCGATAGTGTCCGTAGAGATAGACAAGTTGTCCTCTAGGCTGATGGAAGATTTTGCCATGTTTGCAGCTATACCTCTAGGAGTGAGGTGGGGTGATATGAAGTTATAGTCCCAAAGTTGCGCAAATTTGGGCAAGTTCCATTGAGGTGTCTTCTTCATGGATCATTACCTTTCTATAAGGGCCCACAATATTCAGTAGGTGGATCAGTGTCAGTTGATGCAGTCAGATTCCGAAGTGACAATTGAAGACTAGTAGCAGTTAGGTGTTGAGGAGCGCAGTGCAGTTTTGATCGTAGAGCCAGAGGCTCAGTAGTAGAGACAACAACAACACAGATTCCTCAGTGGACAGTATAGAGGCTAGTAGCAGTCAGATACTCAGGTAGCAGATGTAGCATAGTGACAATTGATTTAGTATTTTGGATGCTTCTCAGTTGCTTTTATTGCAGTTGCAACAAAAACAAATGAGAGGGAGTTTTAGTGCAAATGCAGAGTTGGCAACAGTGTAACAGTGTCATCAACAACACATTTGCAACATCAGAGTTCCTCAGTGGTTGGTGAGTAGTGACAGGCAGTCATAGTGGCCAGACACCAATAGCGTGACATAGGGTGATACAAAGACAAGGTGTTGCAGTAGTGGTGCAACACTAGAACACCTTCCTCACTAAGAGGGAGTGTTAGTTTTTGTAGCATCAAAGGTGTTTTAGTCTTGAAACTTTGTGGAGAGGCTAAAACACATGAGTTCTTCATAACCCAGAAATTGTTTATGGAAATTCCACCTAAAAGTGTCTTAATTAGATTTTTAACCTATTTTTTAATTATTTCCTAAGTCTAGACTTAGGAAAAGGGGTTAATTAATCAAAATTAATTGAGATAAAGTGTGAATCATCTAGAAACTCATACGGATCGACTCCAATATGATCTTAGTCTTTGAACAAGTTTTAATCTTGGCCATTGGAGTCCCAACAAAAGATTATAAGAAGTCAATGGGTAGATGAAGAACACATACACATAGATCGATTTCCTTGGAGAGTTCAATTTTTCTAGAGAGCGGCTATTGCCAGAAGAGTTAGAGCTTTAGAAGGGAAGCAAAGATAGAAAGGGGCAGGGACAGTGAAGTCGAAGGAAGAATTTTCCAAATTTGGTGAGTACTATGCAAAGAGGCTGAAATTTCTCTAGGAGGATGCACAATTGCTTTAGAAAGCAGTTCGATTTTGCTGGGGTGATGCTGGTTATCATTCCAAAGGTCAGAAGACATTTCTAGAGTGTTGGAGAGACAGTTTCCTAGTTAGCAACAGGCAAGACAACTTGATTTGAAGAAGTTCCAAGCTAAAGTGTTCGAGGGATTTTGCAGTGGTGATGCAGGGCTCTATGCAGAGCTAGGTGGATGACTTGCTTTTAGGGGCTGTCAAGAGCCGAGATTGCTTGGAGTGAGGGAAATTTCCCTCAGATTATTTTTTTTAGTATTTTTTCTATAGGATAGCCAATATTTGGCATCCGAATTGTACTTAGATAATTTCACTGTTGCATAATAATATAAAACCCTCAGCTGCTGCACCAGTTTTCCCAAGTTGGGTTTTTCTGGGGACTCTAGTCCAAAAATAAGTGTGTCAAATTTATGTGTGTGTGCTAACATATTTCTCAGTTTCTAGCGCTATTATTTTCCATAGTTTTATTTGTGAAGGTTGCAGTGTGATTTATTTGATATTTGCCGTAGCAAATAAATTGTTAATTAATTAACAATTAGAAGAATTAATTCCAGTTGTTGCAATAGGATTTCAGACTTGAAATATTCACTCAATATTTCCATTGTACAAGTGATATTTCATTTATTTCTCTAACATTTTTCCTTTTGCAGGATTGTTTTTCATGCTACTTTGAAATTTCTATTTGAGCAAGTACATACTATTTATTTGAGCAATTACCTATTTAAGCACTGGTTTAAGATTGTATATATTTTTGAATGAAATCATTGAATGTTGCTTATATATATTTCATTACTTGTTCATATTGTGAAATCAAATTGATTATGATAAGATCTCCGTTCATTTTAGTCTCCTAGAAACTCACATTTCCTTTAATCGACCTTCTTTAGGGACCATCCCCTTAAGCTTTAACTAGGAGAGAGCTTTAACAGAGAGAGTTGGGAATATGTGATAGCCCCATCTCTTAATTTGCCACAAAGGCCACACCTTGTGGGTTTGAGGATTTTCCCCACACTAACCTAGGTGTGCATGCGAGGCGACAACAGGTTCATTGAGAAACCCCAAGGTTTCCTAGTAACTAACTGCTTCGACATGTTGAAAATTGTAACTAGGTTCGGTCTTCATTATGCTGTAACTCTAATTATGACATTGTATATTCGTTATAAAGGAAGAAAAATGAAAGAAAAAGAAATTATATTTTATTTTGGAGTATGGGTTTCATACTCAGGTTTGAGTCAAAAGCTTGTTCTTTGCTTTTAGGTCTTCTAGGTCTTCTTCTAGGATAAAGAATAATATTGGTCATGTATCATAGTCCCATTTGGACTCATTGTAATGAAGAAAAATATTTATTTTTATCATGAAAAAGCCATGGAAAAGCCTAAGACCAAGTTGACCCAAGAACAAGCACAAGTTGGCCTAAGGGAAGGCTATTTGACCCTCAAGAAAGGCTATAAATAGAAGGGAGCGCAACCTCATTTGACTTGAGTCTTTAGGTCTTGGAAGTTTCTTTTGTAAGCAGATTCTAATGAAGAAGAGAATCATTTTCCGGGTTTTCTCCTTGGAGGGGTTTTTCCCTGGCTTGGAGCCTATATCTTGTGTACTCTGTCTCTTTGTGATCTTCTTGTTTTGGTAATTGCTTGAGAACATAATTAAAGAAGTAAGAAAAATACATCCAACATCACAAGTAATTATCAAGCCAAGGAAAATAAGTTATAATATGCGAGTCTCTAGATTTTCCAACATGGTATCAGAGCTAAGGTGCAAGGAGTCTGAAGATCACATCTTTGTTGGCTCTATGGCAAGGGTTATAAGGAACAGTTTCAAGATTCTTGAAAATCTCGCTTCATCTATCAAAAGGTATCCATCATAGATCATCTCCAAGTTCACAAAGGAAGTAGCAGGTGGATGTTTGTTTTCTGCTTTATCCGACACATTCAAGGATGAGAAGACACATTCAAGGATGAGAATGTATGGGTTATTGACAGTGGTGCCTCCAGACATATGACGAGAGAATCCAGTCAACTCCAAACCCTATCAAAGGGAATCTCATCTCACTCTATTGAACTTGGAGACAACAAGTGCTATCCAGTGAAAGGCATTAGGTCTGCATCGCTGGAGCTCGCGTCAGGTGGAAACATTCACCTCAAAAACATCTTATATGTTCCAGGTTTGAAGAAAAATCTGCTTTCTATTTATTTTCTAAAGGATAAGGGTAATAGAGTTGCTTTTGTTGATGGCAAGGTTTTGGTTTGGGATAAGCGCTCTAATATTAATGAAGCAAGGGTGATTGGGGTTCATGAGGGAACATTGTATAAACTCTACACACCTCTAGCTCAAGGCCTAGTTCACTTAGAAGCGAGTCCTTCCGAACTATGGCATAGAAGGTATGATGGGCACCTTCATTATAAGATTTTGCCATCTACAGTGAAATGGTCAATGGCATCCCCAAAATAAAGGAGTATCATGAAGGAACTTGTAAGGGATTTGCTCTAGGCAAGAATGTAAAGAAACCATTTGCAAGTAGTGAAACCAGATCTAAAGAAATTTTGGATCTCATTCACTCAGATGTATGTGGGCTTATGGAAGTTAAGTCTCTTGGCGGGCATCAATATTATGTAACTCTCATTTATGATTACTCAACAAAGACTTGGCTATACCTTTTCAAGAACAAGGATGAGTTATTTGAAAAGTTTCAGGAGTTCAAGAATGAAGTGGAAAATTTGACCGAGAGAAAGATCAAAATTCTAAGGTTAGATAATGGTGGAGAATACACCTCCAAAGAATTAATATCTTTCTGCAAGGAAGAAGGAATCAAGAAGGAGCTCATTGTTCCCTATAATCCTGAACAAAATGTTGTAGCAAAAATAAAGAATTGTACTATTGAAGAATGTGTTAGAACCATGTTGCACGATCAAGATTCAGGATATTCCTCAATTCCTATGGGGTGAGGCATATACGACAGTTGTTTACTTGCAAAACCGAAGTCCTCACAAGATCCTCAATAACATGACTCCAAAAGAAGCATTTACAGGAAAGAAGCTAAGTGTGGATCATCTTCGTATATTTGTAGTATACCTAGGGGGGTTAGTATGGGGTACTGAGGGAGGTACCCAAGGGGAATAATGTAATAATGGGATGGGTCATAGTAATAAATTAAGTGGTTAACCCGTATCATTGTAAGGGACCACAAGTAGTTAGCAATAATGTAATAAGCCCATTGTATTAGATAGATGGTATTAAGGGAACCATGGTAATGACCCATGGTATTGTATGTATGAGGCCTCTATAGAGGCTAGAGACTCTCCATTGAGAGATGTCAAGGGAGATTTTATGAACAGACATATGGTTTGTGGAGTGTTCTCCTTCCTTAAGGAGTGAATATATGGTGTTGCCCTACTTAAGGGTTTGATTAATAAAATGAAGCATTTCTATATTTAGATCTTGTTATTTCTTGGGTATATTGCTATTTTCATATATTTGCAGGTTAGATCTATAACAAGTGGTATCTGAGTGCTTTCTTGGGCAAAACAGAATTTTTTATTTTTATTTTTGCAAGAACTATTTGGGGCGACGAGTTTGCAGATCAGATCTATACGTTCTGGTGCAAAATTGGTAGAATTTAATTGCAGATCTGGGTTCCTTGCCAAAAAATAACCCAATTTGAAAAAAAAATCGGCCGAATCGGAGTCCAGATGAGGGAGATATCATTGATTTAAAAATCAGCTGTGTTGTAGACATTTTTTGGGGCGGCGAGTTTGCGGATCAGATTTGTATGTTCGGGGCAACATTTGCAGAATTTAATTGCAAATCTGGGTTTTTTGCAAAAAAATACCCAATTTGAAAAAAAAAAAATCGACCAAATCGGAGTCTGGATGAAGGAGATATTGCTGATTTAAAAATCAGTTGTGTTGTAGACATTTTTCGGGGTGGCGAGTTTGCAGATCAGATATGTACATTTTGGGGCAACATTTGCATAATCTAATTGCAGATTTGGGTTCTTTGCAAAAAAGTACCCAATTTCAAAAAAAAAAATTAGTCGAATTGGAGTCCGGATGAGGAAGATCTCGCTGATTTAAAATCAACTCTTTTTTTTTCTCAGAAATTTTTGTGACGGCGGGACAGTTGCAGCGTGAATCTGAAATTCCAGTGCCTAGATTGGGATTTCTATTACATGGGAAGAAACAGATTGGTTGTTCTATTTCAGAAAATAGGTAATAATAGGGATTCTGAGCAATATTGACCGAATTGTGGCCATATCAAATTTTCACAAAGTAAGCGATTTGTTTTCAAAACCCTCTTCATGGCTTATAACAATAAGTTTTTGAAAGGAAAATATGATTAGTCTTTTATTGAAAATTTTATAGCATATCATAAGTTGGACTTTCCAGGGTGTTGGAAGGACAAAATAGGGTATTATTTGAAAAATGAGGCTGCTTTATGGTGGAAATCACTTGACAGTGAGTTTTTGAAGTTATGTAGTGCTGATGAAATAGAAGAACTACTTTTGGACGAATGGTCTCATACTAGAAAGGAGGAAACCGCAAAACCTAGCAAAGATTTTATTTTTACAGGAAAGAAGGAAACCAAGAAACCTAAAGGGTTATTTTCTGTTGGTATCTCCTTATTACATGTTCATGGATTGATTCAGAAGGAGAAGATCACCGTGTCTATAAATCTTAGCTGCAAGCATGATTTTATCAATATTTTATTGGCAAAAAAATTGCAAGTTCTAGTAAAACACTTTGAAAACACAAAGGTTGATAATGAGGATGTTCAAGTTTATAAAGATTTGAAGCTTTCTATGGATAAGTATGTGTTGCATTGTGATTTTTATACTTCAAATATGGATAACATGGATATTGTTTTGGGATATCTTTGAATGGAATCTGTGGGTATTGTCAATATTAATGTGCAGAAGAAATTTATGAAGCGCTGGTATAAAGAAAAGAAAATTACATTGCAGGATATTTCCATTAAAACCTAAGCAGAGACTATGGAGGTAGAAGACAAAGCTCTAATGACACTAACACATCAGATGATGAGCTTTTGATGGTTGACAATCAAACACAAACATCAAACCAGGTACCAGAAAAACAGGTAGTGTCCAAGGAGGCTGAAGCAGAAAATGTTACAGGTACTGATACATCAAATGAGGGCTCAGTGGTTGAAGTAATATTGGAAGATAAGAAACAACAACAGGCACCACAACATGTACTAGATACCAATCAGGCTCCATTAGGTGGTGAATTAAAGAAAGATACATCGCTGGTTAAAACTTCAGCATATCACCACCCACATCACTCTGCAAGAAAACAACCAACATGATGGCAACGAATCAACAACAAGGACAACAACCCCCGCATGACAGATAGAGAGGGGAGACAATCCACCCACAACACAGTGACACAAAAGAGCCGCCGGGGTCAACTCATATCTCAAGCGTCCGAGGCACCAACTAGATCGAGGGTTCACCTTTCCCTTGGATGGCTAGATGCATGTGCATGGTACCAGTGGATTACTCATTTGAGTAGATCTTATTATTTGTGTTCTTCTTATGTTTTGGGGACGAAACATGTTTAAGGGGGGTGGAATGTAGTATACCTAGGGGGGATAGTATGGGGTACAGAGGGAGGTTCCCCAAGGGAATAATGTAATAATGGGATGGGTCATAGTAATAAATAAAGTGGTTAACCCGTATCATGTAAGGGACTACAAGTAGTTATTAATAATGTAATAAGCCCATTGTATTAGATAGATGGTATTAAGGGAACCATGGTAATGACCCATGATATTGTATGTATGAGGCCTATATAGAGGCTAGAGACTCCCCATTGAGAGATTTCAAGGAATATTGTATGAACAAGCATATGGCTTGTGGAGTGTTCTCATTCTTTAAGGAGTGAATATACAGTGTTGTTGCCTTACCTTAAGAGTTTGATTAATAAAGTGAAGCATTTCTATATTCAGATCTTGTTATTTCTTGGGTATATTTATATTTCTCATATATTTTCAGATCTTGTTATTTCTTGGGTATATTTATTTTCTGCAATGAAAAAGGAATCAAGAAGGAGCTCATTGTTCCATATAATCCTAAACAAAATGGTGTAGCAAAAAGGAAGAATTGTACTATTGAAGAATGTGTTAGAACTATGTTGCACGATCAGGATTCAGGATATTCCTCAATTCCTATGGGGTGAGGCATGTATGACAATTGTTTACTTGCAAAACCAAAGTCCTCACAAGATCCTCAATAACATGACTCCAAAAGAAGCATTTACAGGAATGAAACTAAGTGTGGGTCATCTTCGTATATTTGGGTGTCCAATTTATATTTATGTACCCAAGGATAAAAGAAAGAAGTTAGATCCTACTAGTCTAAGGGGCATCTTTGTTGGGTATAGTGCTTCATCTAAAGCATGCAAAATCTATATAAAGGAAGATTGTTGAATTGAGGTAAGCAGAGATGTCATCTTTGATGAAAAATAGCTTACAAGAAATCGAAGGATGTTCGAGTTGACTCTGATGAAGAAGTTCCTATCTTTGAGAATATCTCTAGAGACGACGATGGTCAAGAGTCGAGACCTACTTAAAAAGATGTTGAAGGTCCTCGTGAGCCTATACAACAATTAATTGTTCTAGAAAACCGGAAGAGGCTATGTTGGTTGAAAAATACTCTTCAAGAGGAAAAAGGACATACAACATCAAGGACATCCAGGGAAAGTAAGATACCAAAGAGGTATTCTGGATATGTTGCATACATGACAAAGTTGATTGAGCCAGAACCTTCCTCCTATAAGAATGTAGCTAAGCATCAAGAATGGAGGAGTGCTATGCAAGAAGAATACCGGTCCATAATGAAGAATGATGTATGGGAAATTGTCCCTAGGTTAAGTGACAAATCGATAGTCAATTCAAAATGGATTTATAACATAAGCATGCTGCATATGGGAGCGTAGACAAATACAAAGCAAGGTTTGTAGCAAGGGGCTTCTCACAGAAAGAAGGGGTTGATTATGACGAAACCTTTGCTCCCAAAACTAAGTATACAACAAGAGGATCGCTTGTTTTGTTGGCTGCTTTTATGGGTTGAAACATTCATCAAATGGATATCAAGACAACTTTCCTAAATGGGACCATTGATGAGGAGGTCTATATTGGGCAACCTCAAGGATTTGAAATAAATCAAAGGGAAACTCATGTTTGCAGGTTGAAGAAAGCTCTATATGGCTTAAAATAAGCACCAAGAGCATGGTATGCAAGGATGGATGCATGCCTCTTGAGACTTGGTTTTACCAAGAGTTCCACAGATCCGAATTTATACATTAAGATGGTCCAAGAAGAACCTGTAATCATACTACTATATGTGGATGACCTGCTATCCACAAGAGTAGAGCATCGTATTTAGGAATGTAAGAAGCAATTAGCGGCTGAGTTTGAAATGAAGGATCTTGGGATAATGCATTAGTACATGGGACTAAAAGCATGGCAGAAGCCAAGGGAGATATATATTGGTCAGGGTAAATATATGATCGAGATGCTTAAGAGATTTGACATGATGGATTGCAAGCCCATGATGACTCCCATGATTACAAATTTAAAGAGGCTGAGGGATTTAAAGTCTAGTCTAGTAGATCCAACTTGTTACAAACAATTGATTGGGTCATGTTGACCCTGCCTCCTACACCTACCTACAAGTCAGTGAGAAAAAAGCCTTCAACCCCACAAGGTGTGGTTGGTGGCACGGAACTCAGAGAAGGGGCTGTCATACTAATGCCGACTCTCTCCGTTTGAGCTATCTCCTAGGTTAACTAAGGGGGGTGGTCCCTAATGAAAAGTTAAGTTAGAAGATGTGAGTTTCTAGGAGAATTGTTAGAGTTAAATAGATTATTTCTTTAAGATTTATAAGCAAAACTGATATGAGCAATAACCATAAATATATAAGATAAGCATGAAACACATAAACAACTTGTGCCTTCAAACTATTGCTCTTTAAGAAATGAAATTGTATTTGCTTAGAATGAAGTGAAATCCTTTCAAATGGAAAGCGAAAATAACCCTAAAAAGTGAAACAATAAATTGTTAGTACAAGATATTATAAATGCTTTCAAGATAAATAAGTCTACAAATCAAAGCATGGAAACTATCTTGCTGAAAAGGATACAAAAATAACTCAAATGTTAAACCAAGATGCCAACATGCAATTAAGTTTGCAACCCAAAATAATAGTACTTGAAAGTGAAACCAACCATTCATGACAATATGCAATTAAACCAAAAGATAAGCCGATTTCCAAGTACAAGAAAATTAAACTTATTGCAAAATGAAAAGAGATTACAATGCTTGCATCCAAAGTGCCTCTTGAAATAAGATTTGCATGCGAGACCCTAAACCATCAAGATAGCAAGAAATTTAAGAACTTTGCAAACAAAGAAAATGTGATGGAATGAGTTCTTGGTTTATTTTATTAATTAGTGCTAAGGCAAAGTTATAATTGAACTCTAGTCTTTAGACCTCATCCTCGCCCAAATATTTGGATCTCACAATGAGGAGTCAATAGAGGTAGAGGGTCCCTAAAAGTCTATTCAACCAACTTAAGTTGGAGGTAAGTTTTAACGAGGCTTGGGGTCTTCCTATACTAAAATGCTTAGATGAAATGCATGTAAGCTTTTTCCCCAAAAGAGAGATTGATTTGCAATGCTTGAAAATGAAATAGTGTTCAACATAAGTTGCAATTATAACTTCAATTGGAGGAATAAAATCAATGTTCCACCAAGACTTCAGGATGGGGAAACGCCGGTGCGAGGAGACGCACAAGGGGGATGTGTGGGCGTACCCTCAAATTTTAGGGAAATTACTGGGGAGCAGGGGGACGGGGGGACGTCGGGGTATATAATTTTTTTTTTTCCTTTTTTTTCCTTTTTTAATATATATATATATATATATATCAAATTCATGTTCAATAATGTAAGAATAAATACAATGATACATACGTAATTGAATTAAATAATGAAATACATTGATCCATACTCATCATCCTTACTAATGCATTCATGATTCATCCATAGACCGCGAGTTTCAATAATGAAATACTCTGATCCATATTCATCTTTCATTATTCACCATTCTAGAATCTACATTGATTTAAAAATTAAATTCATCATTCATCATTATAGTACTAAGCAAAATAGACTATAATATATATTGAAATATGAAGACTGGAATAGTACATTGATATAACTAAAACTCGAAAACAATGGAGTGATGAGTCTAAAAGTCACTCTAAAGTACACAGAGGGCTTGGTGCTCTTGATTAAATACTAATTCCATACCCTTGTACATGACGAAATGCAATGGAAACATTGCAATCCATCGAATCCTGAATTCCTAAAAAATTGTTAAATCTACTGGATTTTGAGTGAGATCTAAAATTCTACTTTCTCCATATGAAATCCAATGAGGTCAGAACCACTCTCAAACATCCCGAGTCATTTCATGGTAATGTTAAAAATTTAAGTAAAATTGTCATTCTCCTTTATCTTTCATTTTCACTTTAAGAATTTAACATTACCATGAATTGCATAGCATTAGTAGGGAAATATGATCAAATACTAGGTTTCCCTTATCATAAATCATTATTTACAAGCAAATTTAAGTGGCGACGCAAGCCCATTTTTGAGGGGGGACACCTAGGCATCCCCATTTTGGGGAGTCGCGTCCCCCCACACTGGGAAAACGTGCCCCCTGCGTCCCCACACACTGGGAAAACGTGCCCCCTGCGTCTCCCCACGTCTCCCCAAAAGGGGGGCGTGGGGAAACGTTTCCCCAGACGTCCTCCCCTCCTGGGTGCATGGAGTGCGAGGGGTGCGTGCACCCCGACCTTGGGGGATGCGTCCCCGTGGAACACTAAATAAAATTAGCTTACAAGTATTGCATGTGTCTCATCAATGAATTAAAACGATACAAGTAATTTGCTTAAAAGTAAAATTTGTTTCAAATGGACAATGACAATAAATTGTTCCAATATTCAAGATAACAATGTAGCATAAAAATGAAGCATGTATTCAAGTGCTCATGAAGCAATTTACTAATGTAAATGGAAACGAATCAAAGTTTGTTAAAAATATAAAACGCTTGCATGTAAATGATGAATTGCCCAAAGTAAAGTGTAAGCTTGTAGCTTCAAGCAACAATGAGATAGAGAATGCAAAACTCAAATGAAATTGTAACAAACTTTAACTTAATGAAATGTAGTGAGATTGTGTTAATTCCCAATTAAAGCATGCATGTAAGTGAATGGAGTATGAAAGCTTAAACCATGCAAATGTCAATCCACCCATGAGAAGCCTCCCTCTAAATGGGGAGATAGGATACCATGGGAGAAATCCCAAGCTCCCACAAGCAAATTAGATCTTTTAATAATATTACAATGAAAAGAGGGCCCTTCAAAGTCCTCAACTAAACTTCAAGGAGAGTCCTCACAATAGTTGCTTGAAATTTGGACACTAGACCTCCTTTCTTGAGATAGTGACAAGATCTCACAAAACTTATTAAAGGGAAAGGTGTGAGTTTCCTCCAAATGCCCACGACTTAAAGAGGAAAATGTGCAGCCCCCTAGTGAACTTGACTTTGGCCAAAATAAGCCTCAAAAGGGCTCATGGCATCCTTGGAAATCGAAACCCCAAAACTTGCCAAAGGTCCTGCAAACACTTGTTAGATGTTGTGGGAAGTTGCTCTTCAAAATTTGCCACACAATAGTCTGCAAACAATCCAAACAATGACTGCAAAATAAGTTAAGTATTAGTAAAAAAATCGACAAGATAAAATGTATATGTACAATTATAATTTACAAAAGGCTAAACTAAAGAGTGAGAGTAAACTCGTTTTTTCTTAGCCATCTTCAAGCTCTTAGATAGCAAATGAAAGAAATGAAGTACAATGTTTTTTTAAAAGAGATTTAAATTTAGAAATGCTCATCTTGTGTACAAGCTATGTGCCAAAATCCCTACAAAACCACTTTGTAAGATAAGAGTATGAAGGCTCAAAGAAAAAATGAGAGCTCCTTAAAAAATGTATCAAGAGTGGTTGGTCTCTCCAAAGATTTCCCCTTACGCTTGATTCTGTGATCCCAACAAGATGTTTCATTTACAACACTTCAATCAAGACTTAGTTCCATATAAATTTAGCAATAAACAATGAGAAGAAACTCTAGAGATTTATGTCAGACCAGGCAGTAACTCTTCCAAATCAATTCACATTTATTCATTCAAGCTGGTCTTTATTATATACATGAGGGAGAGGTTGTTCACTTCATCTCCTGGTGACTATTTATATTTCTTATTATTTATTTACATCAGTTACACTTATTCACCCAATCTTGATGATTAGGTGTCAACATCCCCCACCTTAATTTGAAAGGATGTTGGTGAGTCCAAGCATCGTTCTGAATCGTTCAAGCTTTTCTCTTCCAAATGCTTTGGTGAAGATGTCTGCAATTCGCTCATTAGTGGAACAATGGCAGAGATGGATTGTTTTGGCCTCAACATGATGTCGAATTAGATGATATTTAGTATTGATGTGCTTCGTTCGATCATGGAACTTTGGGTTTTTGGCCAACTTTATTGCCGAGGTATTGTCAATCATGAGTGGAGTCGATTGTTCTTGTCTTACCTGCAAATCTTCAAGAATTTTCCTGAGCCACACAATTTCTTTTTTTGCCTCAACTACTGCCACGTATTCTGCTTTTGTTGTGGAATCTGCTGGAACTGATTGTTTGCGTGATCTCCAGGAGACAACCCCTGATCCAAGACTCATAGCATAACCTGAAGTAGATACCCCAGTTTCTTTGTCTCCATCGAAGTTTGAATCAGAGTATCCAATCAAGCTGAAGTCGTCCACCTGTGTATACTTCCAAAGTCTTGAATTCCCTTCAAATACCTTAGAACTCTTTTTGCAGCAGACCAATGTCCCTCACTAGGCTTTTGCATAAACCTGGAGAGGATTCCAACAACAAACGAAATGTCTGGTCTGGTAGTAGTTAGGTAGTTGAGACTTCCTACAAGCTGTCTATACTTTGTTGCATCCCCAAATTCTTTTCCTCCAATGAATGTGAGCTTTAAGTTTTGTTCCATTGGAGTAGTAAGAGGATTGCATTCTGTCATGCCAAACCTATTCAACAGATCTCCAATGTACTTCTTTTGAGAAAGGAATATGGACTTTGGATGTTGAG